>JAADXL010000317.1:0-33577 GCA_023337755.1 Pythium aristosporum
CGCTCGGTCCCACAAGCGCAATCGTCTCGTTCGGTCGCACCTCAAGATTCAAGCCACGGAAAATCTCGGAATCTGGACGCGTCGGGTATCGGAACCGAACGTCTTCAAACTGAATGTGGCCGTTGACAGGGGACGGCAGGCTGGACCAGTGCTCGAGCGCACGGATCTTTGGCTCACGAGCGAGCAGCTCAAAGATCCGCGAGGACGCGCCGATGCCCTTCATCAAATCCGAGTAGAACGCTGATAAACTACCAAAGGAAAAGCCCACATACAGTGTGTACATCAAGAACGACGTGAGCTCGCCGCTCGTGAGCACGCCGTCAGCGACCATTTGGCCGCCATACCCGAGCACGGCGAGCATGCTCATCTTGACCGAGAGATCAACGCCGCCAAAGAACGTCGCACTCGCGAGCGAGCGCTTACGGGCAAGCGCGACGACGGCGTTCGTCTTGGCGTCGTACAGTCGCGTCTCGCGCTGCTCGGTCGCAAACCATTTGACGACGCGGATGTGGGTGAGCTTCTCGTCGGCGACGACGGTCGCATCGCTCAGAGCTCGTTGGACTTGCTCCGTGAGTTTCTCGAGAATGTTTCCATAATACACAGCACCAAGCGCAACAGGAGGGACGATGCCGAGCATGACACACGCGAGCTGGGGCGACGTGAGGAAGAGCATGGCCGTCCCGCCCACGGTGAGCGCGAGGTCGTGAAAGCCGTTCGAGACATTTTCGCTGAGTGTCTTGCCCACAAGTGCTGTGTCGGCACTCAATCGACTCACGAAGTCGCCGGTTCGCGAAGCGTCGAAGAATCCGAGTTCTTGCTTGAGGAGCGAGCGGTACGTGGCGTCGCGAAGGCGGCAGGCGATGCGCTCGCCAATCATGATCTGGATATTGTCGTGGAGAACGTTGGCCGCAAACCCAGCGATAAAGACCGCTGACAACGCGCCACCGATCATTGGCAGTTGCGACACTGTCTCGTGGGCGTTGGCGGAGGTCACCAAGTCGACAATGTGGCCCATGCCGTACGGGAGGGTCATGGTGACGCCGGCCGACACTGACAACGCGGCGAGCGAGATCGCGAGCGGCCGTTTCTCTGGTGCGTAGAGCGCCAGCAGCCGTCGAACAGACTCGCTTGTCGGCTTGGCGCTGTCATCTGGATCGTCGCGAGGGGCCACAGAAGGTGATGCGCTCGTCGAGTGCGCCGCCACGTGCCTTATTAGCCAAGAAGACCGCCCGTGCGCGTGCCAACGTGACCCACGGAGACGCAACCTGCCAAGAACAAAACCGTCAGCGTTCTCATTAAGCGCACTGGAGACCCAATGGGAGCGCTCACATGGCATCGGTCGCGCTCGCGGTCTCTTCTCCTTCGCTCCAGGAAATCGGCGGCTGGGTGATTGCGACTTCCTTTGTCCACAGACTGATCCGGAGGCCACAGTGCGACCTTCATTCTCTCCACGAAATGGCTTCACTAAACCGGTTTGCTACCGGTAGAAAAAATCACCTTATTTCCAGATGAGGTTTTGAACCCATCCAAGAGTGTATGTGCAACATAATATTATTATGATGTCTACTAGAGTACACTGCATTTTCCGGCTTGGCGGTCTCCTTTTGCTCAGTTGGCAATTTGCTCCGCCAAGGACAAGTGGCTGGCTCGGGGTCTTGCGGGAGGAGTGGACCGCGCCGTCGCTTTGCGGTGGCGGCGTCGTTGGCTGCTTTCCGTGGGATCTCTTCCCCCGACAAAAAAACAACGAGCGCTCCGCTCGGCCTCTCCCAAGGTCTTCAGTAGTCCATGTTCATGATTTCAATATATGTATCCATTCTTTATGCATACCAAGCTTGTTGTTGCTCAGCTTGTGCGCCAATCACTGGGCCATTAGTAGCGTCCGTTTTGAATGCGCGAGATCCCACGCCCTCCGCCCGAGCTCTTTCTCATTCTTGTCTTCGGCCCCTCGCCCATCAAGGCGATTGAGCGAATAGGAGAGCGCACTACGCATCAATCGTGCAGCGCCCTTTTAACCAGGGCAATTCCAGCATCGTTGTTGTGCGCGTGATAGATGCCACTCCTAGATGGCTACGATTGAAGGTGTAATACTGGTATGAAACCGGTATGCCGGGCTTGAAGCGTCGCGCCTCCACTCTCTTCGGCGCGCGAGCAATGAAGCGGCAAGTGGTGATCCCGGCGCTGCCCGGAGGCGCTCCCTCTCTGGCTTCCTCCACCCCGACAATCCTCGAGATCCAGCAGGCGCGACAGCACAGCAAGCGGCTCGTGGTCGCGTTGCGCGAGCGCACTGTCTGCCGCTTCTGGACCGAAAAGCTACTGCTCGCCGTCGATGCGCTGCAGCTCTTTGCGCTGCTCTGGCAGCTCTCGCAGCCGTGGCCGTGGCCCGCGCGATGGCTTAGGTGGACGCGCTGGGTAAATACGTCCAATGCCGACGTATTCAGCTTCCGCGAGCGCGGCGCTGCCATGGGCGCGACCTCGCAGCCGTTTTCGCTTTGGGGCGAGATGCGCTACTACTGGATCTATGCTCTAGGCTTTGCCACTGCGCCGCTTATCCTGGTGGGTGCATTCCTTATCAAGGCAAGGCAGTGGGAATTGCAGGGTCAAGAGGATTTCCTCGCGCGTCGGTTGGCGTGGGGAAACGCGCTAGTCCACGTTCTATACATGTTGTACGTGCCCGTCGGGCTCTCGGTCCTGCGGCTCGTCAGCTGCGACGCCAACGGACGCGTCTCCGTGGACCCCGAGACATTTCCGACGTGCTGGTCCACGGCGCACGTGCTCGCGGTCATGGGTATCACGTGCTGCGCGGGAGGCGGCTTTCTCGTCGGCTTCCCGTACTGGCTTCGTCGGAAAATCCAAGGAGTCGTTTACACAGACGACCCGGGAGACCACGAGCGCTTCTTGAGAAGCACGGAGCTTGCCTTTATGCTTGGCCTCTCAGACTCGTACTTGGATACATACGCGCCTCAGTTCGCGTCGTTCCAAGTCCACGCCGTTCATTCCTTTGCCGACATGTGCCTAGTGAAGGTGATTTTACTCGCCATCTTCTCGCTCCTGCGATCGCCGCCACCATCCACGGCCAATCAAGGTCTCCAGGGATCACTCTTCTTTGGTGTGCTGCTCGCGGTCGCGTGGCGACACACATGGCGTCCGATCTATCGTCTTGAGTCGACGAACCAGCTCGCCAAGGTGTTATATTGGCTGCTCGTCGCGAACGGTTCTATTGGTACGTGAAACCATCGCTGAGGGTACACGAGAGCCATAGAACTGAACCCCTTGTTGTCTTTGCGCAGCGCTTCTTTGTGCGAATGGTGTTCGCAGTGCGCTCACCGTGGCGACGTCCGTGACAGCGTCGTTGTCGTTTCTGAATCTCGTCGGTCTGGCCGTGCTGTCCCTATCGCTGGCTAAAAGCGTGAGGCAATGGCTCCACCGGCACGAGATTTTGCCACTACCAGGAGCAACACTGCTCGTACCGTACGCGTGTTGGCCGGTACACTCCTTAATGGACGAGATCATCAGCGATCGTGTACCTCTTGAGGGCTGGAGCAACGTCCTCCACGACGCAAGAGACCTCTCGCTTCAGACAGCGGTTGCTGCCCCGACAACAAAACCGTTCCATGAACTGGCCATCAAAGTGCGTGAGATTGAAGCGTGTTGGCACGAGGCGAAGGCGTCCGACCACTTGCTCACTGTACGTTCTTGTGAGCTTCACCACAATGCACCCTACATGCTTATTGGCTCGTGGACCGATATCGATATTGTCGTATTTGATAGGCGCACCTCCAACAAGAGCTGCTGCTTCTCACGGATCTCTACGTGGATGCAATGGCAACGTCGCTGTTCAAAGACGGCGCCATCCAAGACGATCACCAGGCAGAATTTGAAGCACTCGCAGATCGTTTACGGCGTCGCGCTGATGACCAGCGGCTCATGCCGGTTGGGACGAGGCGAGTGCTGTCCAAGCTCCGAGTGTCGTCGGTGTGGTCAGCAGCCCCTAAAGCAGTCGACAGCAACAAGCAACCGACGTGAACGATCGAGGGTAGAATTGCTAGTGGGGTATCATTGTGTGTTGTGTGCTGTAGCTCTATGTAGCGTGTGGCTTGGTCCTGGCAGAGGAAGGAATAGCTTTGCTGCGAACCACGATGGCGACGCTTCGATTGTCGACGTGCATACTGGTGGTCGGGTTTGCGTCGGATGGATCCATGCGGACGAAGGCCGAACACGGCCCTGGACGACTGGGCGGGAAGCGAGACGCCAGCAATTGCGCACGGCGGACAGGGGTCTTCAAAGGCAACAAACTAGTCCCCGAGTGACGCCTAATCGGCTTTGGTGGTCGTGATGGGACCATGGTGGCCACAGCCTCCGGGACCGCCCGTCCAAAGATGCGAGCGTACTGCTCTGGATCAAACGCTGTGGATTTCCCAATGCTCAAGTTCATGGCGGCCAGTTGGGTCTCGTGCGTGAGCGCATCCAGAAACGCCGTGAGCGAGGTCGGATTCGAGCCACGGGTCATGGACTGATCACTTGTAGTCGAGAGTATGCGGTGAATCAGTTCCAGCACGCGAACGTACTCTGCGACCTCGAGGGATTCTACCCACTAGGAATATATGGGCTGATTCAGATCTTCCGAGCGAAGGGGAACTAGAGCAGCAGCAGCAGCGACGTACCATCTCTGCAAAGGAGAAGATCGAGCAGCTGAAGCGGTCCGCATTCAAGTCGGTATAGTTCTTGGCATCTCGACGCCACATTGACTCGACCAGGGCGTGGAACTCCTCGTCATGCCATTCGACGGTCATGGCCGTCAGCAGTCTTTTATAGACCTTTTCGAATTCGTCACGGGTCAAGGCGTGGGAAGAGGAATGTGTATGGTTGTCGCCACGGCTTGCAGCGTGCCAACATCGCTGGAGCCAGAGAAGGGTGTGCTTGTCATGCCGGATCCGAGTGCGCTTCTGTACAAGCGTCCAGTGCGTCACTTCCAGTGGATGCATGTGGGACGAGCGTCCGCAATGGTTGAAGGATGACACGACTCCTGAAGTATGACGACTCGGACTTGAGGTACATAAGAAACGGAGCCCACTCCCAGGAAGAGGCGGTGTTTATAGGATTACCATTGCGACGGTGGTTGGCCGTATATTGTCAGCAATTCACTCACGCACCCAAGCAGGGCGGCGTTTAACTTCTATGATTAGCAAAATCACACCAAAACAAGCGCTTTGATGGCCCATCAAAACGCTTTTCTTAGTTTGGGATTACGGAGGATAATCGAGAAGCAAATCATCGCACGTGTTTAGCAAAACGTATTCGAGGACAAAGGTGAGTGTAGGAGCGAATAGACCAAACGTGGTGACCACATTTCGGTGGGAAAATACAGGTATCTGACCAGTATGAACTCGGAGGTTTTGGTGGGTGGAATGAGCAAGTGCAGGAAAATGTCCACGATCGCAGCGAAACACGAGTCTTCTTGACTTGATTGGTATTCAAGTGGTGCCATCGTCACGGCCATTTGATTGCGACTGATGTTCACAGGGGGCGGGGGCGTTTCCTACTCAAGATAGATTCTCGCAGCGTAGCGCGGCCTTGTGGGTCGCGACAGAAGAGCGAGGGGTTCTCGTCCATGTAGGACCGACCGGACTCGGAACTCTCCAGTATCTGAGCCACAGAGCTGCCACTAGCGTCGCAGATGAACGGATCAGCACCCGCCTGAAGCAGTTGCGTCAGGATCGCACTGACATGGTCGAGAAGAGCACCTCTGGACCGGACGAGCAGCGAAGCCATCGGCGTTTGGCTGCAGCGATCGCGGACATTCGGGTCGGCGCCTCGCTCCAGCAACAGTGAAAGGCACCTGGGATCCCAGAGACAGACTGCGCGGTGCAATACGCCGCGCTGGTCTTGGTCGACGGCCTCGATATTCGCGCCTGCATCCAGCAGCCTCTCTGCCATGGCGTCAATGGACATGTCGCCACGTCTGCTGTCGGTACCGCTAAGAACAGCCAGGAGCGGCGTGGAGCCGTGTCGATCACGAGCGTCCACATCGGCGAACCCGTCCTTGATCAGAGTGCGCGCAATCTTGCCCGTCCTTGATCAGAGTGCGCGCAATCTTGCCCACGTAATACGCCGCGGCCTCGTGCATCTCTGAGATCTGAGTCTTGACTACCAGATCGTTGGCGTCGGCGCCGCGTCGCACCATGGCGCGCACCAGCCCGACGCCGCGATCGAACGGGCGCTGTGTGAGCAGTGTGTCTCCTTCCATCCTCGCGCCGTGAGCTAGGAGCATATCGAGCGTCTTGGTCGTGCCTTGGTACGCAATGGCCGTCAGGGGCGTGTCGTATTCGCACTTGCGGTTCGGGTCGGCGCCGTACGCGAGCAGCACGGCCGCCCAGTCATCGTACCCACGCGACACGGCATCGTTCAGCGTCAGCCCCAGCGCTGTCAGCTGCTCGTCTTCGTCCATTGCCTCCTGGAACAGCGACGACTCGACTAAGATCTCGACCATCTCGCGAGCGGTCGTGTGGCTCTCTTCGAACAGACAGGCACGCAGAATATCTTTCGCGACGGCGCGCAGCGTCTCACCGAGTAGCGCAAGCTGCTCCTGTGCAAAGAACCAACGAAAGACCTCGACTTGGCCGCCATAGATGATGCTCGAGGCGAACAAGTATTGGTCGCGGCGCGTGCCGAAGTACCACGGGCGCTCGTGCGCGTGTGGCCCGGGTTCGCCGAGGCGTTCCGCACGGTGCACGGCGTTCCACGATGCGACGTTGGTGAGCACGTCCGGCAGCTCAAAGTACGGCTGTACTGCCTCCAGATCGCCGTCCTTGGCGGCTGCCAGGAACGCCTCCTGGCGGGCGTCATGGCGGAAGCGGGCCATGTTTGCTGCCGATCTTTTGGATTTTCCGAGGTCGCCAGATCAAGCTCAGGTCGAATTTCATCCAATCAGATACCTCTGAACACTCATTTCAGCGAATCAATGACCAGTTCTCACATGTCGCAGAAATGCATTATTCCTCAATCAACACGGAGGTGAAAGATCTACAGCAGAAGATGCACTGTGAGAAGCGAGCTTCTCACAACGCGCTGCGTGCTGCTGGTCGGGCTCACGTGTCCCAGCGGATCCCACACCAGCACTGCAATACAATTCAGCCCCTCCAAGAAAAGAACATCTCTCATTTCGCCAGGCGTTGGACCTTATGGATATAGCATTTCAAAGCAGCACGGACTTGCCCGTCAAGACAAACGCCTCGCCACCATGGCGAGCGCCACCTCGCGCTGGAGAGGTCCTCGTCGAGCCGTGGCCGCTGCTGTGGCCGCTCGTGTCATACTCCAGACGAAACGACGCACGGCCAGGCGACGTCACTGGTCGCACGGGCCTCGGTGGTGACGGCGATGGCGACTCGGAGCGAAGCGGAGACAACGGGCGCCGATGTGCCGACTGACGCAGCTGGCGACGCAGCATGTTGCCAGTGCAGGTCGAGGGCTGAGCCGTAGTACTTCGTGTAGTGTTCGTGTCACCGCGTTCGGTCGGCTCGATGTGGACGCGGCTTTGGAGGTGCAGCAGCGTGGCCTGGAACGCTTGCAGATGGGTCGTCGGCGTGCCGAAGTGCCGAAAGTACTGCTGTGCGTTGAACGCGATCGACTTGCCAAAGTTCATCTGCAGCTCCTCCATGGCCTTTTCGTTGTCGAGCGCATTGTTGAAGCTCTCGAGCGTCGGCTTGAACGTGCGTGGCTTATAGATATCAGAGGGTAAGGACACGGTGGAGGTCGTCGTGGCGGCAGTACTGCTGTGGTCCTGGCCTGACAGAGTACGGTAGACGTGGCCGAAGATCTTTTCGTACTCGATGAGCGAGATCTCTTCGACCCACTGAATTGGTGGCACAGTTCGTCAGTCACTATGGTACAGTAGATAACCCTTTCGGGACGCACCATCTCGACAAAGTAGAAGATCGAGCAGGCGAAGCGGTCGAAGTTGAGACTCGCGTGGCTCGCCGCGTCGCGTCTCCAGATCTTGGCCAAGACGGCGTCGTTCAGTTCTTCCTCCCAGCAGATCGTCATCTCGTAGAGCAGGATGGAGTACATGTCTTCGTACTCGTCCTGGGTCATCGCGTGCGGGTCGGCATGGGCTGCCGCTCGCCAGCACCGCCTCATCCAGCGGAGGATGGCGTGGTCGTGGCGGATATGCGTGCGCTGCTGGAGTAACCCTTCGTGGCACCGCTGGGCATCGTCCATCGGCTTGTAGCGTTCTGTGGTGACCAGGGCAGTGTCACGCCAAGCCAACAGGCATGGCACAAAGCACCAGAATTGGCGACGCCAAGATTAGCTGTCAAAGTTAAAGTTTCTCCAAAGATAGACTTGCATTCTCCATGAGCTATAGCTGCTTGGCTCGCCACCTGGACATTGGGCAGCGATGGAGTCGCCCGAGTTAAAAGGCGTCGAGCGCGTGCGCGTGGCCGTTCGCGCGCGGCCGAGAAACGCGCGTGAGCAGGCGCTCGATGGGCAGGACCCCTCCCACCACGTGAGCTGCGCTTCCCTAGTGCGTACCTCTACAATACCGATTGATTGCTGACACATGCGAGTGCATCAGGTCTTGGACGTGGACGCCGCGGCGAACGAGATCTACATCTGCAAGAAGAAAACCGCCGACGCACCCGTGGACCGCGAGCTGCGGTGCCACTACGATCGCGTGTTTGACGCGTCGGCGTCGCAGGACGACGTCTTTGACTATGTCCGCGACTCGGTCCAGCAAATTGCCCAGGGCTTCAACTGCACAATCTTTGCGTACGGCCAGACGGGCACGGGCAAGACGCACACAATGCTGGGTCGTGATCTCGAGCGAAACCTCGAGTCGGTGAACAGTACGGCTCGAGAGACCTGGGGCGTCATCCCTCGCGCCGTCGAGAGTCTCTTTGAGGAGCTCCAGTCCATAGCTCACAACGGCGCGGCCGCGGCGGTTGTGCACTGCTCGTATATGCAGATCTACAACAACGACGTGTACGATCTACTTCAAGAAAACAAGCACCGCATGAAAGAGCCGCTCGCCGTGCGTGAGCAGATCAAGGGCAATGACAAGCACATTTACGTGAGCGGGCTCTCCGAGTTCCGCGTGACGAGTCTCGACGAGACGCTGCGGCTGCTCCACGTGGGCAACAAGAACCGCTGCATTCGAGCGACCGAGTACAACGAGAAGAGCTCGCGCAGCCACGCGCTGCTGCAGCTCTCGGCCGAGGTCGAGTCCCGCGGGGCCGAAGGTCCGACGACCATCATCCGCCGCGCCAAGCTCAGTCTCGTGGATCTGGCTGGGTCCGAGAAGTGGGACACGGACGTGGCGATGGGGACTGAGCGATGCAAGGAGCTCACGAGTATCAACCAGAGCCTTTCGGCGCTGGGCAACGTCATCTCGGCGCTAGCGAACGCCAAGCGGTCTCACATTCCATACCGCGACTCGCGACTGACGCGGCTCCTGCAGGACAGTCTCGGCGGCAACACGCGCACGACCGTGATCGCGACCATCTCGCAGGACGCGTCGGCGATCGAAGAGACGATCTCCACGCTCCAATTTGCGGACCGCGCCAAGTGCGTGACGCTGCGAGTGCGAGCGAATGAAATGGTCGACGATGCCGTGCTGTTGGCGCAGGCGCGGAGGGAGATCGCACGGCTCAAGCTCTTGCTGAAGAGACACGTGTCGAGCGAGCAGCTCAGTGCTCTGGAACAAACGGTCGCCAAGCTCACACGCGAGAACGCGATCCTTGTGAGTGAGAACAAACGGCTCAAGCAGCAGGTTATGAAGAAGAACGAGCGGATCACAGGGGCGACCGATGTGTCGTCAGCAGCGTCCCACGTTGTGTTGAGACAGGCCGGTGGGATGAAGCGTGGGGTGTCACCGCCAAGTGCAGGCGGCCAGAGACAACCGATGACGCTGCACCTGAACTTAGAACCAACAGATATTGTGGCTCGGCCAGTCGAGACCTCCGCCCGTGTCGTCGATCAGGATGCCGCGGATGAATCGAGACGGCTGAGAGAGGAAGAGCAACAGGCGCGGGTGCTGGAACAGATCCAGTCGGAACGGCGGGCGCTCGAGCACGAGCTTGAGCGGATCATCGAACTGCAGCAAACCCCGCGGCGGCTTCAGGACCCACACGATCCACCAGACGAGTCGACCAAAAGTGAGGAGGACGATCCGTGTCCGATGTGCCGGCGACTCATTGACGACCACAGCGACGAAGAACTCGACACATGCATAGAGCGCGAGACGGCCGTCCTGATCGCCCAAGAAGGAACTCCTCTCCCCCAGGCTGTTTCAACGCAAGCACCGCCTCGATCCACGCCAACGGTGGTGGCCCCGGTGCACATGCCCCCACGAACACCACCGCCAGCGCGGAAGCCTCTCACGCCGCGAACCATCCCGGTGAGAAAGCCGGCGAGTCCCTATTTGCAGGACCTCTCCGTTTCCAAACCGTCCCAACCTTCGTCTCACCAAGCCTTACTGGCGTCGGCACCGAAGGTCCTAATCCCGCTTCGCCAGCGACGAAGCGTCCGCGACTTGGCACGAGAGCGAGAGCGCGACATGACGCGTCCGTCAACTGCTGATAACAACAACAGCAGCACAACCACCGATCCCCTGGGCCATCCGACCACGACACCCATTGTCCATCAAGGCTCAAAAAGCGTCAAGGCACTCAAGAAGTTCCAGGCCTCGTCGCCCTACAGTACCTCTACCAAGGCAGCAAAGGCGAAACCACCGTCGGGCTCGTCGCCGCGCCAAGGAGCTACCGTCACGAGTAGTAGTAACAACGCCAGTGATGCCTCCGCTACCACGAGTGAGCGGCTCACGTGCTCGTTCCGCGACATTGGTCTCTCGCTGCAAGTCTACAAGTTCCGGTACGACTGCTGGTACCCGTGCACGGTCGTGGGCTTTGACGCCAAGCGCCGACTGCACTGCTGCCAGTACGAGTACGGCGACAAGCAGTGGCAAGATCTCGCGCAAAGCAAAGTGCAACTCGTGGGACGCACCGAATGACGTGTATCTATATACAGTAGTATCTATTTCCCGTACTTGTGGCGCTGGAGCGCGCCGGGCAGACGGCTGAGCACCTTGAGCCACGGCGTCTCGACCACGAGCAGCTCGTGGCCGTCCACAAAGTCGACAAACGACAGCGGTCGGTACCGGTTGATCACGCGGCAGAGTCCGTCTTCGAGATCGAGCACAGCGTCGTCGCCGTCGTCGGTGGTCGCCTTGGCGTCGCTGTCGTTGCCGCCGCCAATGCTGAGCGTGCGCCGCTTCTTGACGGGCGGCTTGGGCGAGTCGCGGCGATCGCTCATGTCGATCTGGTACAAGCTCGACTGCGAGTAGAGGTAGAGCAGCTCGGGCGCCGCCGGGTCAAACGCCATGCCCTTGATGTTGCGGCCGTCCGTGATGGCCTTGGGGAACCGCTCGTGGTGTTCTCGGTACCAATCCGAGAGGCCCTTCTTCTCAACGTCGTAGCATACAAAGCTATTGCTCACGAGCGTGACCACGAGGATCTTGCCCGACGGATTGAAGCCGATGCTCGTGTGCATCTCCTGAGGCCGAGGCAAGTGGCAGTAGAACTGCATCGAGTCGAGGTTGTAGACCGAGAGGTGGTTGGCCGCGTCGCCCACGGCGAGCCACTGGCCGTCCAACGACACGCTCAGCGACAAGATGGGGGCCGTCGCCGCGTCGCTGTCGTCCGTGTCGTCGGCACTGGAGACGGCAGGCCGGTTGCTGGCCGTGTGGAACGTCTTGAGCACTTCGAGCCGCGTGAGGTCCACGACGCTGATCGTTTCCGACGCCGACGCGACCACGAGCCGTGTCGAGTCGGGCGAGAAAGCCACGACGCGGGCCGCGTCATTGCCGAGCGCGTGGGGCAGTGCGAGCTTGCGAGGCACAAAGCCCGCGGCGGTATCGAGACGGAAAAGCTTAAGTTCCTGCGCGGTCGAGCACGCGACAAACGCGCCGTTGGGAGCGAGCGCCGAGCACGCAATGTTGTGCGTGCCACGCATCTGGATCTCGACGAGCCGCTGATGGGACGCGCCGCTGGCGAGCCGCCAGAGATCGAGCGAAGTCGACTTTTGCACGAGAAGCACGCGCGTCTCGCGCGACAGCGACACGGTCTTGCTGCGCGGCATGGACGCGATCTTGAACGGCCGCTGCACGTTGAAACTCGCGGCGTTGTACCACACAAGCTGCGTGTCGATGCCGCCCGAGACGAGCAGCGGGCGCCGCGCACTGCTGAGCGCGAGCGCGCGCACGTCGTGGCTATGCGCGCGGTGGCTGTACGCGTACGCCCAGGAGCTACTGACGCGGCGGTACTCGGCCACTTGGTTGTCCACGCCCGAGGCAAAGAGCATCGTGTTGCTGGCATCGACCGCGAGCGCGAGAATGTCGGCCGTCAAGTGCGAGAACTTTTGCTGCAGCGTGTGCGTGTGGCCGTTCCAGAAGCTGAGGTGGCCGTGCGAGTCGCCGCTCACGACCGTGAGATCGTCGAGCACGACGAGCGACCAGACGACGCACTTCTGGTTGGCTAGCGTCTCGAGCGTGATGCGCGCGTCGTTGCGGCCGCTGGCGCCGTGCCAGCAGTGGATCACGCCGTCTTCGCTGCCCGAGAAGAGCTTGTTGGACGCGGCGTGCCACGCCAGCGACACGACGCGCGAGCCCGTGGTCACGAAGCCC
Organism: Pythium aristosporum; assembly: GCA_023337755.1. Classification (NCBI taxonomy): domain Eukaryota; phylum Oomycota; class Peronosporomycetes; order Pythiales; family Pythiaceae; genus Pythium; species Pythium aristosporum. The sequence goes on from JAADXL010000317.1 coordinate 12,674, forward strand.
TTGGCAAAGACGATGTCGTCGTCCTGCGCAAACGAGAAGACGCGGATGCGGCCGTCCTCGAAGCCCACGGCCAGCGACTGCGTCTCGTGGTTCACGGCCACGCACCAGATCGGCCCGCCGTTCGAGTCCACGACGTTCTTCTTGCGCAGCGTCGCAAAGTCGACTTCCCACAGCGTGCCGTCGAGCGACGCGACAAAGAGACGGCGCCCGCGCGGCGTCCACACGAGCGCCGAGATCTTGCTCTGGCTGGAACCGCTCACGACAAACCGGAGGTGCCACTTGCGCGCGACGATGTGCCAGACCTCGACGTCACCGTTGGCGCGCGCCACGGCGAGCTCGTCGCCGGCGGGGCTGAAGCAGAGCGCGTCCACGGCCTCGGGCATCCAGTCGATGAAGCGGCACCGGTGCACGCGCAGCGCAGTGGGCGCGGCGGTCGTTGTGGTCGGCGCGTCCACAGCGAGCGGCGCCGTGGCGTCGCCGACTGCCGAGGGCTTGCGCTTCTTGCCGTTCTCAGCCACGCTCGCCATCTTGGTGTCGGCGGCACGAGCCATGGGCGTTGATATACACAGAGAGCGAGAGATGGAGAGGCGCCGCGCTGGGACCGACGTGCCTTTGGCTAATGGCGTGACTGGTGGTGGCTGCGGAAGGGATCAGTAGTCACTCGAGCGAGGGAGTGTTGGTTGGTGGGAACCTCAGGGGCGTCGTATTATCAGAAATATGGAGTGGCTTATCAGAAATACTACGGTTATCTGAGTCGGCAGGCGATCATGAAACGTCGTGAGACTTTCGTGGTCTTCTGGGTTGTCTGTCCATCAAGTCTCGACGCTCCTAGGTGGGCTCAGCAGGGATGGTCCCCATATAAGCTGCAGGAGTATAAATTGAGACGCAGCACTGCCCAACGAGAACGTCACTTGGGCATTGGCAGTCGGCACGATCTGGATTTCATGGACTTGAAACGCCAGTGCATCAATTGTTTCTGAAAGTACCGGTATTATAGTTCGTGCTCTTCTCGAGTAACAGCATCTACATGGTGCAAAATGCTGTCAAGCGTTTGATATCAAAATCTACACGTGCAAGTCTTCCCTTCTTTCTCTTGGAGAGGCTCTGCTCTCTAGTGGTACTGGAGTATTATTTCTCTTTCGTTTCGTATGCAACTCGCTCTCGGCCGAGAGAGCCCTTGTCCTCTTCTCACTGGTCGTCTTCTGCACGCGCATACTCGTTGTGCAGATGGAGACGCACTTCGTTCGCCAGCTCCGTAAAGGTGGAGCACTCGAGCGTCACGAAGAAGAACGCAATGACGTACTGGAGGATGCAGTAGACGAACCCAAGCAGCGCGACGACCCACGCCCACGTCGTCAAGTGGACCACAAAGAGGTGCATGGCAAGGAGTGCGAACGAGAGCATGAGACTCCACGCACTGCGGGACAGGTGCTGGCTACGACGCGCAGCAGCCTCGGCGCGCCCTTCCAAGAGCGCCTCCTGAACGTCTTGGAGACACCGCGCCGCGACTGTGAGCCCGTCCGAGGCAGCTTTCCCATCGACCATCCGCTGGTTCTTGGTCTTGATCTCGTCGCAGTGCACACACGTCGTCGTCTCGCACGTCGGGATGGACAGCGACCTCGATGACACGGGACTCTCCTTTTCCTTGGAGCGTTCGCCGAGTGCCTGCTGGCACGGTTTCAACGGCTGCGGGCTCTTGCTGAACACAAACTCGGCCGTGACGCCGAAGTGGTCCGAAAGCGGGAACTGCTCGCCCTGCTCGTCCGTGAAAAAGCCCTTGAAAACGTCGCTCGCGACCAGCGACCAGCTCTGCTCGTCGTCGTGTTGCTGGCTCGACGGGGCGACCTTGTACAGCACGTAATCCATGCGCATCGGGTGGTCGCCGTGGGAAAACTTGTTGTCTTCGGCCGCAAACGTCAGCCCGTCGTGGCTGTTCATGTCTGTGAACGCGTCGCGCAAGTCGCGAAGCTCGCGCTGGATGCGCAGCACCATGCAGTCCGAGGGGGAGTTGAAGTCGCCGCAGACCAGCGTGAGGTTGTTGCGCGCCGTCGCTTCAATAAATCGCTCGAGCTCGTACGCTTCGCCGACTCGGTGTGCGAGGTACCGATCGCCCGGACCGGGCTCGCCGAGCTCGTTGTAATTCGCGAGCAGGTGCGTGACATAGAGATCGATCTCATCGCCGGGCACTTGAAGTCGGAGGAGACCGACGCCCTTGTTCGCGATAAAGTCGGCTTCGTGGAGCGCGTACGGACGCCCCGAGAGCTGGAACGAGTGGTACATGGCGTTCGCAATCGGGTACTTGGACAGCACGAGCAGCCCCGTGCCGAACGAGTCGGCACCGAGCGGCACGGGGAATCCGATGGCCGGCTGGAAGTAGTGGTAGTAGTGGAACCCGGCCTTCTGCGCGCGCGTGATGACGATGTTGCGCTCGCGGCGGTGCCAAATCTCCTGTAGCACGACAACTTCAAAGCCGTTGTCGATGGCGTTGGCGATCTCAATGGCTCGCTCAGTGCATTTTGGGGCGACCGGAAGTCCTACAAATCGCGTGTTAATACGTGTCCCCCCGTGACTTACTCAGCAGGTCAGCAGCATCCAATTTAAACGTACCCCAGGCGTTGAGACTCAAGACGCGGAGTCGCACCTCGCCGTCTTGGCCACTACTGAACGACGCCGTTCGCTCGGTACGCGGTGGCGCCGGCTCCGCAATCGGGTCGAGGTCGAGCATTTCCAGCGCCACGCGGCGGCGGATGCGTGCGATCGTAGCGCCGACTCCCATGGTAGAAAAAACTGCTTGAGGACTGGGGGCGGGTCTTGGGGGAGGTGAGCACTTGGCGAATGAGCGCTCAGACTAGCGGGAAGCGATGAACGAGGGCGTCGCGCGACGTCAGTCTGAAGCTGCTTGGGGGGGGGTCGCCGATCGCAGCTGCTGGCATGAACAACCCAACACGTCTCGGTATCAGGCGAGACAAGACGGGCTGACCGCCTAATCATACTGTGGGAGTGGATCCACCAATCACATCTCCGGATTGGTGGATTACGAGGGGATCCGCCGTCATTCCTGCCAGTCATCGTCCCTCTTTTGGCCTAATCATCCCAGAGCATGTGGCTCGAGTATTGGTCTCCCGAAGAAGTGGGCTACGCGACCATGGGCGGCAAGAAGCGATCGTCGGCGTCTCGATCTTCCGCCGGCAAGAAGCCTCAGCGGTCGGCTTCGGCCGTGCCCACAAAGAAGCGGCGGCTCGATGAGGATCGCGCGGGGAAGATTCGTCGCGTGGGCATTGGCCCGGGCCTGGACGTTGTCGATGACTTTGCGGCACTTCGCTCGATGCACTCTAACGGCGGCAATACCGCGGCGCTGCGTCAAATGGAGGTCTTCGAATGGATCGGCGACGCTGTAGTCGGCGAGTTGGTGGCACGCTGTCTGCTGTCTCAGTTCCACCATTCGCCTCTGTCGGCTCGCGTCTTCAGGAACCTGCGGCTCGGCGTTGTCACGAACCAGAACCTCGCGTCCGTCTTCGATCTCATCGGCTACCAGCGCCACGCCATTGAAACCAGAAAGCGCAAGACGAAAGAGAAGGCGGACGTGGTCGAAGCCGTCGTTGGCGAAGTCGTTGTGCGTCTCGAACTGCAGAAACGCGACGAACACGTGTGTGGACGGCTTCGTGCCCATTTGGACGACGTGATTGCTGCGATGCTCCACGAGCACTTCAAGGAGCGCAGGCGTGTTCATGAAAAGGCTGTCATCTCGGGTCCGCTGACCGTGTCTTTCAACGCATTCGACTGCCTACCGCAAGAACACCTTGATGAAGAGACAGGCGAGCTGATCATCCGCGACGGTGCCATCGACCGCATTGATGCACAAGTTGACGAGATCTCTGAGCGTGATGAGTTCCATCGCAAGTCGATTGTGGACTTGATCGAGGAATGTGAGCATGATGACAAACCCCGTGTTGGAGATGTCGAGAGTGCGTTCCACTCACTTGTGGACCCGTCAAGTCTTTTGCAGCTGAGTGATCCCGACTGGAATGTATTCTCGTCACCCTTGGACGAACGGCTCAAGCAAGAGATCCGTTCTAGCTTCCAGCGCACCAGCCTTAAGCTTCGCCTGCTGGGTGCCGACCATATTATTCGCTCTTCGCGCGAAATTTTCAATGTCTTCAAGATCTACGGCATGGCGGTGCTTGCAGAGCGGGTTAGCATGTCATTGGCGTTTCCGCATGTGGCTTTTCGGCGTACCCTGGACCTACGCGGTGGATCGGCAGGGGTCTCTCCTTCATTCCTGACGACGCAGCGGCAGTCAGTACTGTGCATGATCAACATGGAGCGCTGTGCAACTCTGCTTGGTCTTTGCGATGGAGCTGTCGAGACCACGGAACACGAGTTCACAATTCGACGCGTTCGTGCGAACACCCTTCGAGCGGTCGTCGGGTACTATAGCGCCATTGCTGCAGAGGATGGTACGAAGTCTATTGCCGACGACATCGCGTCCCTGTTGCAAGTACTCGCATTCAGCGAAAGCGGTGACGATACCGTCGAATCAAAGTCGTCTTCTACTCCACGCCGTGAACCTCTCAGCAGCTTCACTGCTGCAGTCGCTGAAGCAACGGATTTCATGACGAGCCAAGTTTGTGCTGATCTCCACGACGCTGGAGAAAGACCGAAGCCGACCTCGGCGCCGAAGCTTCTTCTGCGTAAGTGCGACTCAGAGGCAGTGGAAGACCTTTTCGAGACGCTCGCAAGACAGAGTGCCGATCTGGGAAGGTTGTCGAGGAGCGCTGGAGCTGGTGAAGACGAGAACTCAACACGCCGTCGCAAGAGAATGCGTAGTGAAAGTGATCCAGGTTCGAAGGCAAACCATGGGAAGCCATCTCCGAACTTGGCCCGATTTGTCCATCGACGCTTTTTGTTCTGCCTTGAAGAACTCGTTGTCCTCTTCGCCCAGCGCAAGACGGAGGAGTGCCGTTCGAAGATGGGTCTGTTTGAAGCTGATTTGGAGCCATGCGCTGGGGAAACGTTCCGGAAGTGGGAAGTCTCAACGAGCACACTCACGATGGCGCTCCCCGAGAGCTTCCACCGATTGCTTTTGCACGACTTGTGCCATTTTCACGCGCTGGCTTCATCAAGCAAGACTGCTCGAGATGGGACTCGTATAACCCAGCTCAGGCGTCCATTGCACTACTCGTGGGCGAAGATTCAACGGCGCGTCACCGTAGAAGAGGAAGCAACTGGATAAAGTGTATCGAGATGTCCTTCACCATCTACTTAGGAGCTTATCTGTAGACTGCTGCGCTCTGGATAAGCTGATGGAATAGATAACGTTAAAGGGACAGCTTCAAACACTAAGCACAACGTGGTTGCGGTATTGTACCTCCTTTTCCAGCGCTCGGATCGTCGCACGCAGAGACTTGATTTGCTGCTCGTCTTGTTTACGGCGCGATCTACTTGCTGCATCGTTGCGAACCGCTCTCTCTTTGGCAGACACGGCACACGAGAATCAGCGTGGCGAGCATGCGAAATAGCGCATTTGTTCGTACCGAGTTGTGCATCCAGCTCGGAAATCCGGCACTTTAGCTGCATCGTCGACCGATCATGATCCAAAAGCCTGCCCCACACAAGGTTAGCCTTCGCCACAACTACTGCCAACGCATTGCGCGGCATAGTACAATATTTGTTCCACTTACTGGAGTCGTGCCGAAGCGAGTTGCGCATGGAGCCGCTCGTTCTCGTGCATCAGTTGCTGCAGCCGCTCGGCATCCACTATATTCTCCTTGTTTTCTTGTCCATTACTGGCTGCTTCATTCGTCGTCCACGCGAGTCTTTCTTCCGCGGCCGCGGCACGTTCTACTGCGACCTGCGCTCGCTGCTGCAACGCGCTACACCAATAAAACCACGGTAACCTCCATGCGGCGGCGCAACTCCCCAGAAGACCTCACACAAGAGCGTGTACGTACGCAAACGCCAGCACCGTCTCGCGATGCGAGGCCTCCAGCTTCTTGAGCACGTGGGCTTTCACGGGCACTGCCATGGTGGCGCGATGGTTCCCTTTCCCCCTCCTATATGGTTGTGTGGGGAAATGCTTCTCAAGGGAAATGTGCAAGACCATCACTCTCACTTCAACACGTGCTTATTAGTGGACCCTGGGATTGATCAGCTCCTAATGCGTGGCGCGATGCTCGCGCTCGGCCATGGCCTCAGCGAATGCTGTGAGCGCCTTGGTGTCGGGCGGCGGCAGGTCACGACCGTAGAGAGCTTGAAGCTCGGTCGTCGAGTAGTTTTCAAAGAATTCGGAGGCGCGCGTGGCGCAGCGCGAGCAGAACGTCACGCGCAAGGAGCACTCGCTGCACGAGTGGAGCAAGTGCACGAGGTCGCCGAGAGTCGTTGCGCTGTACTTCATTGCCGGAGAGAGCCTGCGCATCAGACGATTGAATGCGCTCTTATCTGTAGTCGGACAGAGAGTATCGTGTCAGTATCCACGAGTCCTAGATAGAGTCCGAGCAATGGACGGATTGAACTGTACCTTGTCCATGATCGTCGTGCACATTTTCGGGGTTGCGCCAGTAGAATTTGTCCATCAGCTCGGGTCTGCAGGGGGATGACGGCGACGACAAACCGCGTGGAGCGCGATGCTTGGTGTCGCAATAGCGTTCCAGGTCGCGCTCGCACTGGTCACGCATGAGAAGTGCACGCTCCACCTTGGCACTGAGCTTTTTGGGCGGTGTCGCGGCTGCAACTATATTTCCAGGGCGTTAGTAGTTGTGGAGAATTTCAATCAGGTGTGACGCACCTTGACGGTAAAAAGATCTGTTGGCATTTTCAGTCGGCGGTACGGTGGGGCCTGTGGTGAGTTAGTTACACACCGTGCTGGCAGATCAATTGTGGTGCGTTGTGTCACCTTCGTGTTCCGTGTGCAAATGGCGACGCAGAAGCATCTCAAACGACCCTTCATTCGTCTCTGCGCCTTGATATGCGAGGCTGAACGTACTGCTCGAATACACGTGTTAGTGGGTCAAAGTCACATCCACAATGGCGTCTCCCCTTCCGACGAACTCAAAATCCGTACGCTGCATGACGAAGCTGCCGTGCCTTGCTCGCAGCCTGTGCGCCAGCGGCTACGGCCAGTGCCCCTGTCGATCGTGAAGGCAACAGTGGCGAGATATCCGCGGAGAATCGCCGCGCCAAGCCTGGCGTCGGCTCTCTACTGTGGTCTTCCGATGCCATGCTCGAAAAATGCCCGTCAGGCTCCACACACATGAATGAAATGCAAGAGTCTATTTTGAGCGGTACTGGATGGAAGTACTACGCATCACGTGGAGCCTTCTCTTGCAGGTGTCCGCAATCACCGCGAGTACCGGATTTGCCTAATCCGTCGCTGGAGGCGTAGCCGCGCAGACATTGGCACACGCCTGTGTCGTAGTTGCAGAATCCTTTGTTGGAACAGACAGCATTCTCCTTGGTCCCCGAGCGGCTCGATATGCCACCGAGAGTTATTCCATCGTTAGCGACTGCGAGCGGCACAGCCGGCGCCACAGCATTTGAACGAAGAGCGTTTGGGCCAATACGCAGTGGCGGCAAGCGCCCATGGTCCTGTTGAAACGTGAGCGTGGCCACGTTGAGAACTGATGCGGACGCCAAAGAGCAGAGAGTCGTGCCAGAACTGAACTCGACCGTAACGTCCGCAAAGAGAAGCGAAGCCACTAGGATATCGCGCAGCTGTGAGGCCGTGGCTTCGAAAGGAATCGGTGTCGACGTCAACAACCGATACTGAAGCTGAAATGAACCACCGTTTGCAATGCACTGGAGGACTTTGACCTCATCCACTTGCCCCGTCGTGGTTGGATCGTCTCCGCGCGGACAGGAGCCTAGCATATATAACAGCAAAGTCAGTGCGGGGGAGTACAAGCTTGCTGTGTGTGGGGACAGCGTACGCAGCGAGCAGTCGTAGCCTTCGTAGCCGGGGTCGCATTTGCATCCCAAGACAGAGTCGCGATCAAATGTGAGTGGATCATTCGGAACGGTGCCGTAGTCGAAGCGCAAGGACGGGTGGTCGACGTCGGCCTCTAGCGATAACTGGCGGACGCTCAAGCACTGTCCATGTCCTCCACAAGTAGGCTCGCCGGGGCATTTCACTGTGGGAAAACAAGAGGCAAATGATGGTTAGCGTACCCGGGCTTCTCTCGCTGAACTCACTTCACGAACGTAAATCACATGCGTCTCCCGTGAAGGGCGAGTAGCACTGGCACTCGCCAGTCGCCCTATCGCAAATGCCGGCATTGGAGCATACCGCCCACTGGCTGTGGACAACGTTTGTGATCGATGGGGCCGTAAACCATGATGGACCCTGTGGGCAAGTTCCTATGGAGCAGTGCGAATCAGTCTTCCGGTCTGAAGGCCCACTGAGAAGCGGTTTACGCACGCTCGGAACAATCCCCTGACACCCAGCCACGCTCGCAGATGCATCGGAAGGACGGAGACCCGGCACAATACCCGTGGCCATTACACGCAAGCTCGCCAGCACACGCTTTGATCGGCCCTCCATACTTGTTCTGGTCGTTTGCAGAGCCACAGTCACCTCGAAGGCCAGGGTTACCGTACCCATCGCTCGACCGAAAGCCAGGCATGGGGATGATATAACAGTTGCACTGGCCTGAGGTTTCGTCACAGTCGCCGCGATTACTGCAGAATGCCCACTCCTTGCTGCCTTTGATAGAGACCCGGCCAGCAAGTGGGGCACCGCCAGATGCAGCTTGCACCTGGCCTCCTTGCAACGTGACGATACCGTTCAACTGATTGAACACCTTTATCGGAGGTTGCCTGCATCAGCCAGCATCCTCTCCGTCAGTTGCCACGCGAAGAGAACTATCACCAAAAGCAGTACGCACGGCCCAAATTGGCTCACAAACTCGACCAAAATGGCGTTTGGCTGCGTGTCGCTGCAGGCGCGAGTGCCGGCAGTGTACGTCACTTTGGTCTTTGGAAAGCCCTCGAGGCGCTGCAAAATCTCCGCGAATTGGACGTCCGTAGCGTCCCATGGGACGGTCGTTCCGACTCCGTTGAAGAACAAGTAGAAGAATCCGGACCTCGCCGTGCATTGGAGCACCTGCATGTCGTTGGCTTGGCCTGTGGTGAGAGGATCATCGCCGCGAGGACATGACACTACAGGCACAGGCACAATTATTCGATCAGTCCCTTCCCAGCTCCAACTGAACCTGGCTCAAGCACCTTACTCTTGGAACAGTCGAAGCCGTGGTGTCCTTTGCGACACTTGCATCCGTACATCATGTCTGCATCCCAAACCTGCTCGTAGATTGGTTCGTTTCCGACGGCGAAGACACGAGAGAGCTGCTTGAGTGATAGGCATTCACCTGCTTCCGAACAGTCGCTCGCACACGTCACTGCCACAAGCAACCCACCAAGTCAGCAGTGATCGCACTGGGTGGCATCCTAGAGTTTGAAAGGTGCGTACACCGCTGGCACGCCGTGCCCGTGTAGCCTGCCATACACTGGCAGATCCCTTTTTGTCGGTCACAGATTCCGCGATTCGAGCATTCCACTGGATAATGCGCGTCGTTCGTGGCGCGTGCCGGCGCTGCCCACGCGGGGCCCATGGGGCATTTGACTACACTTACAGAGGCATTTAGAGTTGCACTGATTGAACGTCATCAACTTTTCATATGATCACCCTGGGAGCAGTCGAAGCCCAAATGGTTCGCATCGCATTCGCACAGATTCCTCTGGTTGCACGACCCGTGGCCCGAGCAGATCTTCTCATTGTAGGCGCCTTTCGGACATGCCGCTGCCGTAGCAGAAAGCTGCACCGCGCTCAGCGCCAGCACCAGCGCAGCATACGCGTGCCACGTCGGACGTGCCATCGCTCGTGCGCGTCGTCCGCAGTGGCTCTTGCTCTCCTCGCCCGTTTCAATGGATCCGTTTCACATGGCTTCATTTTGGTTGCACCTCGATTGATTGACTACCTTGTAATTACGATGCGTAATTATCATGATTACGGTAAAAAAGAACGCACTGCCAAAACCGGTATTGTACCGGTTTCGATTGCCTGGAAAGAAATCTTCATCTGCGGTTGTTGGCAAGCGGAGCGCAAGCCGAGTGGTCCAAGAAGCCAAGCAAACGGGGGAATCGCCCGCATCCTGAACACGCTCGAGCCACCATGTCGATGGTGTTTGATGAATACGGGCGCCCTTTCATTATCCTGAGGGATCAGGAGCAGAAGGAGCGCATCAAGGGCGTCGAAGCCATCAAGGTGCGGTCTCCAGGCGATCTCTAGAACGCACGCAATGGCATCGCTAACCCACTGTGACTACAGAGCAACATCTTGGCGGCGCGCACCGTGTCAAGCCTGCTGCGCACGTCGCTGGGTCCGCGGGGCATGGACAAGATGATGGTGAGCCAGGACGGCGACGTCACGATCTCGAACGACGGCGCGACGATCTTGGAGCAGATGCAGGTGGAGCACCGCGTGGCCCACTTGCTCGTGGAGCTGTCGCAGTCGCAGGACAATGAGATTGGCGACGGCACAACGGGCGTCGTCGTGCTCGCCGGTGCGCTGCTGGAGCAGGCGGAGAAGCTGCTCCAGCACGGGCTCCACCCCATGCGCATTGCCGACGGCTTTGAAGAGGCGTGCGAGATTGCGTGCAAGCACTTGGAAGAGATTGGCGACGTCATCGAGTTCACCAAGGACGACACGGAGCCGCTCGTGCAGACGGCGATGACGACGCTGTCATCCAAAATCATCAACAAACACAAGCGCCAAATGGCCAAGATCGCGGTCGACGCCGTGTGCAAGGTCGCCAACTTTGAGACTCGTGATGTCAACTTTGAACTGATCAAGGTCGAGGGCAAGCCCGGCGGCACGCTGGAAGACACGGCGCTGATCAGCGGTATTGTGATCGACAAGGACTTTTCGCACCCGCAGATGCCCAAGATCGTCAAGGACGCCAAAATCTGCATTCTCACGTGTCCGTTCGAGCCGCCCAAGCCCAAGACCAAGCACAAGCTCGACATTACGAGCGTCGAGGCGTACCAGCAGCTCCACACGCAAGAGCAGGAGTACTTCAAGACCATGATCAAGCAGGTCAAGGACAGCGGCGCCAACATGGTCATCTGTCAGTGGGGCTTTGACGACGAGGCCAACCACTTGTTACTGCAGAACCAGTTGCCCGCCGTTCGCTGGGTCGGTGGCGTCGAGCTCGAGCTCATTGCGATCGCCACGGGTGGCCGCATCGTGCCGCGCTTTGCGGAGCTCACACCCGAGAAACTCGGTCGCGCTGGCACTGTCCGAGAGATGGCCTTTGGCACGACGAAGGAGCGCATGCTCGTGATTGAGGACTGCGCGTCGTCAGACGCAATCACGGTGCTCGTGCGCGGCGGCAACAAGATGATCGTGGAAGAGGCGAAGCGCTCGCTGCATGACGCGATGTGCGTGGCCCGCAACCTCATCAAGAACAACCGCATCGTGTACGGTGGCGGGGCGGCCGAGATTGCGTGTTCGATCGCCGTGCGCGACCACGCCGACCAGACCACGGGCATTGAGCAGTACGCGATCCGCGCGTTTGCCGACGCCCTTGAGGACATCCCCATGGCGCTCGCCGAGAACAGTGGACTGAACCCGATCGAGTCGCTCTCGGCCGTGCGGGCCAAGCAGATCAGCGAGAAGAACCCGCGACTCGGCGTGGACTGCAACTCGACGGGCACGTGCGACATGAAGGAGCAGCACGTCTTCGAGACGCTCATCGGCAAGCAGCAGCAGCTGCAACTCGCGACGCAGGTCGTGCGCATGATTCTCAAGATTGACGATGTCATCATTGAAGGATCGTACCAGTAGACAGACAGACAGACCGCGACCCAGCAGCAAAAATTCCACAAACCCCACAACCCAAATGGCGTTCGCTTGCCCGGGTGTCGCTCTGTTCTCGCCATGCCCACGGCAGCATTTTAGTTATACTTTGCACTGGAAACACGTCATCCATTGTGTTTGCTTATCTCCTGTGAAGAGCTCCAATTGTCGAGCCACGTGCGATACGAACGAGCCGCTTCGTCTGGATTGTTGTCTGCCAGGATGCCACGGATCACCGCTACGCCGTCCGCACCTGCCTCCATGACTTCAGCTACATGGTCCTTTGTATAAATGCCACCGACTGCGATAAGTGGAGGCCACAAAGCAGCAGTTGAATCACCGGCGTCCCGTACCGCTCGGATACGACGCAGCAGATTCGGTCCTTCCAGCAGCGAACTGTGCGACTTCTCTGGGTGAGATGCCGTGGAGAACATTGTGCCTACTTGAATGTAGTCGAAGCCACATACTGATGCCTGCAACGCTGCTTCCACCGAGTGCACTGAGCACCCGACCATGACGTTATTGCTTTTGGCGCTCTCGACGTCCCGTCGCACTTCACGCGCGGGTCTCCCCACCACAAGGCGCTCCTTCAAATGCCAGCCAGACGCGCCAATAGCCAACGCCATCTCTAACGAACTGTGGTTAACGACCAAACGGGTCGAAGATGAGCTCAGCGATGGTTGCTCAGCACGCTCCTTCACTAACAGCGCCAGAGCCGTGCCCGCCGAGAGGACGTCCTCGTCGCCATCGCTCTCTGTCGCACGGAGCTGCACGAGATCGAGCACACGAGTGTGTAATGCTTGAGCCACTGCATTTCTCTTGGACCGCGAGGCCAGAATGTCGCGAGGGTGCACGAGGAGCGCAAGCCGCCTTCTGCCGCGCATGGTCGTCATCTTGTCAAGAATGTGATCCACATAAATCCAGAGCGCGCTTGAACTATCCACAGTGACACCCTCGGTATAGTGCCCTCCGCTGGACCTGTGCTTTTGGGTGATTGCGACGCTTGATGTATCCCAGCAGCAGATGTTACAAGCTGTCTCTCCCTCCCCACCCGCAATGGAAGTGCCGACCTGTGAGAAGCCCCAGACTACACTGCGCGTCGCCGTCGGCATGAAGCGCCAACGGGAGCAACGCGTGTCTTGGAGCGACAGGGATGCGGACGGAGACCGCCTCATGGAGAGCGACACGGACGACGGCGCGAACGAGGATACGGCGTCGGCGCGAAACGACGCGTCGGACAGCAACGAGCGACTGTCCCGAAAACGCGCAATGCTCTTCAAGACCAACCTGCGCTTTCTCGAGAAGATTCCTCCGCTCAGGGACTACCAACGAGCGCGGAACGGTCGGCGTGGAGCGATTGACGGCGGCCCTATGACGGGCTCGATGATGATGGCGGCCCTCGAGGAATCGTTTGAAGAAGCCAGCTTCGTCACGCTTGAGCCGCCGGCACGAGAAGCGATGGTCGCGCCCGTTCCCCATGCGGCACTCTCCTCCAATTCGTCGATGATTCGAGTATCTAGAGAACGATTTCCCACGCAACCGCTGATGCGGATAACTACACCTACAGCACACGCTAGTTATGATAAGGATGACGAAGCGCGTCCCGCGACCCAGTAGAAGCTGTGTGAACTGGTGGCATGTAATATATGAATCACCAAGAATGCATCATGCACCTGTGCTTGAAGTCGTTGTTGTCGCTCCGATCGGCCTCTGTTAGCAAGTTCACATCCCTTCAATGCAGCCCACTACTAGAAGAACGAAGAGCCTATCGGTTCCCGGTATGCGGCCTCCCCGATGTAACTGATAACTCCTCCGAACTCACCGTGGCTTCTTCGTTATCACTGCCTGCGATTTCAGGCTCGAGAATACGATCCCATTTCTCTTCAGCGCTCATTGCTCGGCGGGCAGAAACTGCATTGAATGCGCCGCACGAATCTGGCCTTGCACTTCCGAGCGAACGTCCTTCATCACTTTCGTCGTCTGAGCAAGCATCACGAGTGTGGTCGTTTTGAATTATGGATGGCGTGGACTTGCGAAAATGGCGGTTCGACGCGAAGAATGGACGCATCGGAGTTGGAGCTTCAACAACACTCTCTTGATGTATCGCCGGAGTCGAATGATCTGGTCGGGAACGTTCAAGCATGGCCGATGGCGCTTGGAGGTTTTCACTTGATAGACGGCGCCGCTGGGAAAAACGTTGGGATGCCGGGTCACTGATATCAACACGGCATGTAACCTCGCCTTCAAACCCACTCTTCTGGTGCTCTCGTTTGCGGTTCCGGGGATTTCGAACTGGCTTGAGACTCTGTCGGCACGGAATGTCTTCGAACGCCTTCATTTGTTCCGCCGACGTCCCTGAACTGGAGGGTGCCTTTTTAGTGTCCGCAGACACTAGCGACCGAAAATTCTCGCTGACCTTTGGACTTCTGAAGTTCAGGATATGTGTCGAAGTGCCGAGAACACCATCGAGGTGCCTCCATGACGTCAGTGGTGGCTTCGATGAACCAACAAAATGACTCTCACGCCTCTGGGGCCCTCGATCGTCTTCATCTTCATCGGACACTGGCACTGTCAGACGATTGTTGGAGCTTTCCGGCTCCAGGTGGCCCACGCATCCCCCCGCAATGCTGCTTGTTTCACTAGAAGTCATTGACTTCGATGACCCCTCTTCTGGCCAAGTTGGGGATTGGAGTTCTGCCGTTTCCTTCCACGCGTAACTTTCGTGTGTGGTGGGATGAATCGATCCGTGCGCGATTGAGGCGGCCAATGAATCCTTGAGCTCCAGGTTGCCCAGAAAACTGAAGCTTTTATCGACGAGCTGCAAAAGTTCTCCTGATGCGCTTAAGGGGTTCAGCATCTTGAGTTTCTGGATGACAACAGGATGAATCGTCAAATCCAATGGGTGATAACGGATGGTTTCATAGGCTCGCTTACTTCATCGCGGGGATCGAAAACCAAGTGATGCCGAAAAGTAAGCACCGCAATGAAGAATTTCTCTTCATAGTCGGCAGGAAATGAGTTTTTTCTCTGTTCTTTGAGTGCCGCAACGACCTTCAGTCCAACAACAGAAGTTTAGCTTGAAGAAACGCGGAACAAGGATAGACGAGTGTGCACGAACTCACCGCTGTTGGTTTCTTGTGGGTATTGACGAGTTTGTACGCGGTCACGATCCCTACGCCCGGCACGGATGGGCAGTAATCGCATCCGCACAAAACGCAAAGTTGGACGAACTACAATCGAGAATCAGTAAGAACCGAGGCTGCGCGAGATGCAAGGCATGTGAACGAACCATCTCCTCTGTCCATCCCACAAACGAGAGGTCTTCATTCGCCCCAAGACTTCGCCTCTTGAACTCGCTCCCCCACCCATCAGCGCTCCATTTGAAGAGTATCGTCCGACATCCGTAAGGTATGCAATCTGAGTCTTCGGAAATCACGACATCGACGATCTTGATTTTCGACAGATACGCCAGCTGAGCGTCCGCTTCGTACGGCGACACCAGAAATTCGATATTCATTCGTCGAAGAATGGCAATGAATTTCATAATCATCGCATTCGAGACGGATACGGCTTTGTTGCAAGCGCTTGCCACGGCCGCAGCGTCCCCACCATCTTCTGCAGCACGCATAGCTTTCTGGCGCCAAGTCTCTCGCATTCTGTGTACAATACCCCACCATTAAATCCACTTCATACGTCGAGCACACCATTTGTCTAAGCACCTGTATCTCGATGCGTTCAGCTCCGCTTTTGCGGGCAGCGGCGCGCCGTCGAAAACGAAGAATGGACGAATATCGTGGTCTTGAAGCAGCTTGATCTGCTGGAGGCAGAAGTTGAGGTATCTGGATCACAAGCGCATACAACGATTTAACCTCCAAGCGCTCTCAATCATCGCAGTGTGTGGTCTCGCCGACGGCATTTCCGCGCGACTTACACGTCTGTATCCTTTCCCTGGACAACGTCGACCGCGCAGCTGTAGCAGCCTTTGTAGAGCCACCCCGCGGCGTCGATCCCCACCGTCTTGCCTCTGTACTTGGCGACGTTCACGTGGTCCATGACGCTCTTGAGCATGGGCAGGAGGGCCTGCACGCCCATCGCTGCTTGTCCTTCGTCTTCTCCCGGCCTTGGTTTCCCTTGCTCAGTGGGCCTCGGAGTCCCAGCGGTTGGTTGAACCGACCATCACTCCGTCCCCACTTTTCCGCGCCAAAAACGCCTGGGGCCGATTTTCAAAGGAAAATGAACGGGAACGTTGATTGGTTGAAATTGAAACTGTGTGATCAATGATTGGATGATAATCAGGTTAAAGCGGCGCTCCATACGGCTCGAAGCCGTTGATGGGGAAGCGGAAGTTGCCGCGGAAGTTGAAGCGCACGCGCATCTGCGGCTTCTTGCGGGACGAGTACATGGAGACTACCGGGAAGAGGCAGTACACAGGATTCTGGCAGGCCACTCCGGCTGATGAGGAGCCGGCAGCCGCAGTCGTGAGCGCTGGAATAACCTGCACGCCGTTGAGGTAAAAGCGCAAGTACGGAATGAGTTCGTCCTGGTCGATCGTGCAGCCGACGACGTCACCAGCACGGAAACAAGCCACACCCGACTTTGACTGGCCATTTGCGTGCAGCATCCCCATCTCAAGCCCTCCGTCCGACTGCCATGTGACGCCAAAGCTACGTCCGTCTGCACTCGGCGTGATACCCGGCACGAAAGCGAACGGTGGTGATGGCGCACATGCAGCATCATTGACTGGACACAGCACTGCGTTATCTTGGCGTGCGTTGCTCGCACGCTCAGGTCTGCCAGTGTGCGTTCTCGGTATCTCCCACCCAATCAGCAAGCTCTCGCCATCGCCCGCGAAGACTTCGATGGATGCTTCGAACATCCACTTCCCCGATCCTCCCTGTTTCCTCTCTTTCGTCGCGAGCACAGAGCAGTAGATATGCGCCGCTTCGAGTTCCAGCACGCAATCGTCTTCGGAAAAGCTCACCTCACGATCGACGTCTGAGCTGTTCATCCGGACACTCGAGAAATCACGACGGCGCGCGAACTCGCGGTCAAGGACATCGGTAAAGTCGTGGACAGCCTTCATCTCTTCCAGCATCTCCGCGGTGATGAAATCTTCGTCTGAAGCAACCAGCACACTTTGCAGCCCGTTTGATTTGATGCGTGATACCACGCGGAGCTGGTCATTTGTCAGCCCGGCAATGAACCGGCTGAAGGTGATTCTTCGAGTGTGGATCTCACGAACCACGAGATGGTGGTACACGAAGTTTCTCCCATCCGCTTCGACATCTCGCAAGTCTGCCGTTGGTGTACCTTTGAGGATTTCAACCACAGTCGACTCGGAGATCATTTTGCTTGAGAACTCACGGCGCAAGGCGAACTGCGGCAAGACGCTCTCTTTGCTCAGATACTGGATGAGCGCTCGCCGCAAGGGATCGGCGTCCAAGTCCTCCGCAAGGATCAGTAGGCGAAGAATATAATCGCTCGTGCCGAATATTCGCTCCACGTTCAAATTGCTGCGTGCAATGTCTTGCTCAAGATTGTTCCAAGTGCCGACATCGCTCTTTTTGTGCAGTGCAGTCACCTCGTTCTTCATCGAGGCGAGAAGCCGGTTCGTGTTGAAGGTCTGCTCGTCAAATCTCGCATTTATCTTTGCGTGTTCGTGCTTCAGCAAGGCTTCGTGCATGCGGCGCAAGTGAAGTATGTCTTCGTCCAAGGCCTTCTCAAGATGCTGCTTGATGGCTTCACGTTCAGCTGCTCGCGCCTCCTCGAGCTTTTCGAGCTGGCGCTTCTGCTGCGACGCAAATATGTGGTCAAGTTGGTGCACGAGTTCACGCTTGATGTTCATTTGTTCCGCGAGCTGTTGTTTTTGCAGCAACAGTCTCATCATCACATTCGGATCCTTGGCAAACTGGAGGAAGCGATCGAGAATCGGCTGCTCCAGGTGGTTGAAGACCATACAGCTGCCATAGAATGGCACGCTATCCGTGAGCTGAAGCTTCTCAGGTCCAGTACTGCTTGAGTGTATCGAAAAGGCTTGGTTGGCTGACATCGAAACTTTCGATCCGAGATCGGCGCTTTTGAAGAGATCACGAATGACGTTGCTGGCCCGCTCAAGCTGCCGTCTCTGGACCAGACGCGAGTACTGGATGGGCATCGGAGCCAGTGTGAGAAGCACCGCCATGGACTCGTTGGAGGAGACAAAGAGCGCGTACCTTGGGGAAGTTGCGGCTTGAAACATCGACGGCGATCGTCTCGGACATTTCAGCGAGCGCTTTTTCGTCTTCGTAGACGAGCTGGAGTAGCTTGGTTTCACACGACGGTCGAAGACGCCTCAATAGGGCGTGAAAAGGAGGCTTAAGCGACGATGCATTGCTCTCGTAGCCACCGCTCGTGTCTTGATGAGTGGAGAGTGCTTTCAAGTACACCGCGAGAAGTGCCTTCAATTGGTCGCTCTGCAGAGCGGACAGCCTTCTCTCGATGTCAGCTGCAGTTTTCTGGAGCCCAAACTCTCGTCGAAACTGTATCGCAATTTCTTCGAGCGGCATTTCCGGCTGGAAACACCAATTTCGAACGAGCAGGAGGTCTTGATTGACTGTGAAGGTGTCGTTCCCATCAAGCAACTCGACATCATCGTCATCACTGCCGTGGTCACTCAAGTCGAACAAGTTCGCAACGTGGTCGTTCCGTTCACTCGCGTGAACCTGTACTTCAGGGAAGGGGCTGATTGGTGGTGCAGGGAACTTGATGCTACTCTTCACATAAGCTTCGGCCATGGTTTGTTGGAGTTGGTGCTTCCTCGGTGCTGTTGTTCACTGCTGGTCTGAAAGGTCACTTGTGTCGGTCGACTTGCTGAAACGACACGAACTTCCGTCGCCAGCAGGCATCGTCGACTTCGCACGTGCATCAAAACCAATCGTGGTGTATCGGTCACACCACGATCACCGCTCATGTGAAATGGTCTTCCTCGCTGGTAACAAACTGAGCTGGCGGGACTTATCTCCTCAACTTCATTCGCTCTCGAGAACCAAGCCCTCACATCGACCACGAGTGCTTCTCAGAAGGGCATAAATAGCATTTCCGACTCGGCTTGTGTACTTGGACGAAGACTCGTGTTGTACTCGGCCAAAGGCACTGCTCCATTCAGGCTCGCTGTCTGGCCAATCTGTGGTGCAAGTATGAGCCAAGAGAATGTCGAGATATTCTCCAAGGACACCTTTTTGACGGCTTTGCGCAGCGGAGGCGGTCAACATGGAGAACCCGGCGGTGCCGGAGGCACGTCCAAGGCCACCGTTGAGGAGCCTGCAGGGTAAGGAAGAGCACTCGCTGATTGGAGGTCTGAAGCTGATGCTCAGACTTTTGTGCGTCCATCAGGATGGCCGTCGTGCGGGAAAAGCATGCACAACTACATGAAGTCGTCGGGTCTTTGTCCGACAAGGTAAGACCGAAGTCGACAGTACACTTCTCTCCTCATTGAATTTGACCGGTTCACGCGTCTACAGATCAGCGCTGTCCTAGGGCGACAGGAGAAGGACTTCTTGGCAGCGTATCGAGCCCACATGTACAATGTCCAGAAAGAACTACATGACCTGCGTGAGAAGATGCATCGCAATGACACAGTCGAAAACAAGACGGAGAAGATCAAGAAGATCGAGGAAGAGCGCGACTGGTATCGGAAAGAGGCATTACGACTCGATGCATTCACAGCCTCCATGACGAAAGATCTCAAATACATGCGAGAGAAGCTGGAGTCCATCGAGGAAGACCGAAACTGGCTGGAGAAGCAGCTGAAGGCGTGCAAGAAGCAGAACAAGCTGCTGCGTGCCGAGCTGGATGTTCGAGTTTCGCCCGGCGTGGCGACCAATGCCTTCGACATCAATCAGCTTCCAGCTTTCGACTCTCCCAAACCAAGGAGACGTTCCAGTTCGAGACGACCGAGTGATGACGACGACGCCGTCGCAAGACCGAGTCTGCCGGCACTCGCCGTTGACCACATGTCGTCGCCCAATCTGGTTGAGGAGCGAGAAGAAAAGTTCCGCAAGCAGATCCGAGCGTTGAAGAGAGATCTGCAGCAAAAGAACCAAGAGATTGGCTCGCTTCGACACCAGAGCCAAACCTCCAACGAGCGCTCTCACCTGGAAAACTTCTTTGTTCAGTGTGTCGATTCCGTGAAAGAAGAAGTCGTTCGACGGCGTTTGTTTGGCGACAAGAAAGAGAAAACAGCCGCCCATCGTGCGCCTTCGCTTGCAGAGAGAACTCGGAATCAAAAGCACGATGTTGGCGCGGAGTTCGAAGACTTCTCGGCAGCTGATCGCGTTCGAGTCATCGAACGGCTTCTTGCACATGACGAGGTGCTCACCTTGCTTTATGAGCAGCTCTTTCCGAGAGAGATGCCGGTCGGATCCATTAGTCCGCAACCACGCCCGGCCTCAACTCATGGAGAAAGCAGAACTCGCGGGGCTGCTCTGCAATCCTCCGACTCCTCCAGCAGTCTACCAGATCCAGCATTCTCGACGAGGAGAGTTACCTTTGAGCCGGCGGATGCTGGACGTGCAGCTGGGAGTGGGGCGGCGGCAGCCTCAGCTGCACGAGGGAATGGATTGCCAATCGACGAGTCGACACGCGATTATCTCCGATCCATGTGAGTCCAAACTGTGTACACTTGGTATCACTAGAATTAGCTGTGATTAACGACATCTCACGTATCTCGCAGGAAACTGGGCGCGTTGTGATAGAAAAGAGAGACAGAGAGGAGAGCTGCATCTGGGCCATATACTGTCAACAAGCGCGAAAGCGGTATGTCCATTTAGTTAAGTTTATCTCTAGTGCTGACCATGCAGAACCACCTGCGAGAAGATGCTGTCCGGATGTGCCGACAGCTCTTCGAATGTGCCTTGCTCGGCAACCTCCCCGTCAAAGATCACAGCGATTCGGTCGGCGCTCTTGATTGTGGACAGGCGGTGGGCCACAAGAATCACCGTGCGGTCCTTCTTCGCGCGGTCCACGGCACTCTGCACGAGCGACTCGCTCTCAGGATCCAAAGCACTCGTCGCTTC
>JAADXL010000318.1:0-33541 GCA_023337755.1 Pythium aristosporum
CCCCCCCCCCCCCCCCCCCCCCCCCCCCCCCCCCCCCCCCCCCCCCCCCCCCCCCCCCCCCCCCCCCCCCCCCCCCGCACCTCCCAGACCTGCCAACAGGTGTGGCTCCTGGGCCTCCCATGTGGGATCACGGAATCTGTTGGAGAGCCGCGCATGAGACACTCGCATTAGCATTGACGACGAAAACGAAAACCACACACCGTACAAAGAATGGTGCACGGTAAGGCTTACGTGTGCTGGTGTGATGAGAAACTGTCCTCCTGTAGCAACGAGATCAAGCATGTGTACTGTAGCCATGTCCAAGGACGTGCAGCCATTTGATCGGAGAATTTTATCGGAGGATATTCCACCTAGGATCTCTGGCCCAAATTCTCAAAGGAGGTGCGCGATCACATAGGCTGTCAGTGCGACGAGTGCGGACCCTCTATTCGCTATTAATATACAGCGAGGCCTTCGCATTTCGCCCCGTTCCATGACCTTGGAGTGAGTAGGCCCCATGCAGCTCACCATCGCTCGAATCGCTCCCGTCGGCCCAACGACACCCCACGCCGTCACCGGTTTCTACACAGTCGAGTGCAGCCACGAGCTGCCGCGCATCAATGCCAAGCGCACGATCAAATCGGTCTGGCTGTCGCCGCCCGTTCTACGACGGTACAATGCCCTGCTTTACCGCTTCCGTTTCGTGCTCTCGGTCACCAACGCAGTCTCGGGCTGTCTCGTGTCTGGCTTTGCGCTTTATCCGGCCCCTGTCGGTCGCCGAATCGCCGTCGTCACTGCACCGCTCATGGTTCTTCCGATCACGACCATGTTTCTCGGCATGCGATACGATATGGTTGTGCTGCTGGTACGAACGTACGACTTTTGGTATCAAGTGCTTCTAAGCCTAGTTGGCTCGATCGCCTTTGCCATCGACACGCAGGATGCACGTGGCGTGTGCAGCTTGCCGCTCTTCGCGATGTCTGTGGTTGTCGTGCTTGCCGACGCTAATTTCAAGGCGGCGCGGTTCTTTTTTGCGACCTCGCTCCTCATGGGTGTGCTCTGCGCAGTCAGTGCACTGTTCTTGATGCTCGGCTGGTTCGCCGATGGCCACTCGCTTTTGCTTGTCCGCGTTGACGGCCATGCGCTCACAGCCGTCGCCGTGGCTGCCCACGTCTTCCTCGTGTTCGTGGTCATCCACGCACGCAACGCCTATGTGCGACGACGGTTCGTTGGGTTGCATCGTAGTACCGACCCAGAGAAGAGCAGCACGACTAGCAGTGGCGCTGCACCACCCGTGCGTTGTGTACTGTATCACTGTCGTCTACACTGGTGTGACCGAGCAGTGATCTCACGCCTCAACATGCAGCAGCGGCCCGTGACAACCGCGTTGCAACGCAACTACCTGAAGCTCCGTTGCCACGGACTTCTTGGCGTGTTTGATGCAAGGCGCGTTCTGCTTTGTCGGCGTGCGATAGATGGAGGGGGAAGCTCTCTCTACCAGCGGCAATCGTGGTGGCATCGCCTGCTTCGCATTGAAATGCTCAGCAGTGGAGTAATTGGATACGCTGCAATTTTTGTGACTTTCGGCGCCGTCACGAGCGGCTACGAAGCCGGTGACACGCTCGTGCGAACGTGGGCTTTGGTGAGCTTCATAGCGACCGCTCGCGTGTGGCTCTACTTTTTTTGCTGCGTATACCAGCTCGACATGTTGCGGATTCTCCACTCGAGCTTCGACTTTCTCTTCATTTTCGTGCAGCTCGTGATCGCCCACGTGAGCCTCTGCGACCTCTGTGACTGGGACGCGCGGGCGTTGCCAATCGGCGCGAGTCTGCTGTGGATCCACTGGTCGCTGACGGTGGATGCGATCCCTCCACTGACACGCAGACAGTTGCGGCTTCCCACGCATGGAGTGGCAATGATGATCCAAGCTTTGAATCTCTTGGCTCTTGTAGTCTTGGCAGCAGATATGCTCGCATGGAAGAGCCAGCGATTCCAGGACCGTTCGATGCTTGATCGGTTCGGGTGGCGCCTACCTATTGGCGCTGACTTGGCCAACTGGTCAGTCGGTTCATTCTTCCTCAATCGTCTGACCACACTGGCGGCATCGCTAGGGCAATCGGTGTGGCGTCTCGCGATGTGCGAGACGGACGAACTCGTTGTACTTCGTGGTGTCGTCGAGTACGACGATAATGAGAAGCACAAGCGCCAGGTGTCGGCGCTCCAGGCCCGGCTGCAATTACAGCAGGCCACGGCGCCTCCACCACAGTGCAATCAGCAAGATGGTGACGCTGCCGACCGCTTGCAACTTCCTGGAAGCGATTCGCAGAGTCAAGTCTCACCAAACACAACTCATTAATTGGGACGACCTGAATGCTAATGCATTTAGATTATACACCGAAGTGGCTCAACTTCTTGAGTCGTCGAGCACAGAACTACCAGAGGCAAACTGCCTGCGCGCCGCACGGGACCCTACATCACGATATCACGATTGCGTTTGATAAAGAGACCCTAACACGCCTTTTGCCAGGGGGCGGCCACGTCCGTGGGCTATCCGTTGGCGTCGCAAGTGTTGGCGTGTATGTACATGACATGACGCACCACGAGCCACAGCCGGGTGGCGTTAGTTGGCGCCAACACGGAGGGAAAGTGAAGGGAAGTTACACTGATTGATGCGATTGTTCGCCGCGAAGACATCTAATTTTGGGCGAAGTGACCTCTTCCAAACTGGCCAAACACGTCATTTTCGTAACTAGAGCATGAGGGGTTCCATGCAGCCTGCTAATGTTCGTGTCGTTCCCATCACCCCTACGATTCAAGACACCTTCGCCAGTCTCTACAAATCGAGTGCAGCCACGAGCTGCCGCGTATCAATGCCAAGCGAACGATCAAATCGGTCTTGCTGTCCCCACCCGTTCTACGACGATGCAATGCACTGCTCCACCGCTTCCGTCTCGTGCTCTCGGTCACCAACGCAGTCTCGAGCTGTCTCTTGTGTGGCTATTCATTTTACCCGGCCCCTGTCGGTCGTTGGTCGCCGTCATCACAACGCCGCTCATGGCCCTTCCGACCACGGCCGTAATTCTCGGCATGCGGTACGACATGGCCGTGCTGCTCGTGCGCACGTACGACTTTTGGTATCAAGTACTGCTGAGCCTAGTGGGTTCGGCTGCCTTTGCCGTGGGTACACGTGACATGCGCGGCGTGTGCGGCTTCGCGATTGTTGCGATCTCCGTGATCGTCGTTTTGGCCGACGTCAACTTCAAAGCTGCGCGGTTTTTCTTCGCCACCTCGCTGATCACTTGTGGGCTCTGCGCGGCGAGCGCACTGTTCTTGATGTTCGGCTCGATCGACGAGGGCCACTCGAGGGTTTTTCTCGAAGTCGACGGCCATGCACTCACAGCCGCGTTCGTGATCGCCGACGTCTTCCTCGTGTTTGTCGTCATCCACGCACGCAACGCCTACGTGCGACGCCGGTTCATTACGTCGCATCGTAGTACCGAGCAGGGCGATAGTCGAACAAGGAGCACCATTGGCGACGTGCTGACTGTGCGGTGTGTACTGTATCACTGTCGGCTACACTGGCGTGGTCATGCAGTGACATCACGCCTGAACTTGCTGCAGCGACCCGTCAGAACGGTGTTGGAACCCAACTGCCTACAGCTTCGTTGCCACGGACTTCTTCATGTGTTTGACGCACGGCGCGTTCTGCTGTGTCGGGGTCCGATAAATGGATCCGAAGTCAGTCTCTCCCAGCAGCAGCTGTGGTGGCATCGCCTGCTTGGCATTGAGCTGCTCGGGAGTGCAAGTATTGGATACATTGCAATTTTTGTGACTTTCGGTGCCGTCACGAGCGGCTACGAGGGCAACGATCCACTCGTGCGAGCGTGGGCCGTGGTGAGCTTCACAACGACAGCTCGCGTGTGGCTCTACTTTATTTGCTGCGTACACCAGCTCGACATGATGCGGATTCTCCACTCGAGCTTCGACTTTCTCTTCGTTTTCGTGCAGGTCGTGATCGCGCACGTGGGTCTTTGTGACCTCTGTGACTGGGACGCGCGGGCGTTGCCAATCGGCGCGAGTCTGCTGTGGATCCACTGGTCGCTGACGGTGGATGCCATCCCTCCACTGTCACGCAGGCAGCTGCGATTACCTACACACGGAGTGGCAATGATGATCCAGGCTTTGTTCCTCGTGACCCTCGAACTCTTGACAGCAGATCTGCTCGCGTGGAAGAGCCAGCGATTCCAGGACCGTTCCATACTTGATCGGTTCGGATGGCATCTTCGCATAGGCGCTGACTTGACCAATTGGTCAGCCGGTTCGCTCTTCCTCAATCGACTGGCTTCGTTGTCGGCGCCGCTGGGGCGATCAGTGTGGCGTCTCGCGATGTACGAGGACGACGAGCTCGTCGTGTTGCACGGCGTCGTCGAGTACGACGACGATGAGATGCACAAGCGCGTGGCGGCGGCGCTTCAGATGAGACTGCAACTCCAGCAAACTGTTTTGGCGCTACCACAACACAATTCGGAAGACAACGACACCGCCCAATCGCGAGGTCCCAAACAGAGCGCCCTGAATTAAACCGCACCAAGAAACAATTGAAAATGAAGATGGAAATCGAATGTACAAATCGATAGCATCGAGGATCCCATCGAAACTGGCTTACTTCTTGACAATGGAAAAATCGTCGAGAACGGCGTTTCCGTCCGAGATAAACTGCCAGCGCAGCGCCGTGCGCGACACGTGGAGCTTGGTGACGCCGTAGTCCTTGTCGTTCGTCAGCACGCTCCAGCTGGGGTTCTTGGACGGGTCGAACTCGTTGTTGTGGCCTTCGTTGCTGCCAGCGGCGCCCGTAATCACGTAGACCGGCGCCTTGGGGTTGGTGTACGTCCTGCGATCGGCTGAGACACCGTCCAGCACGGGCTGGCCCTTCTTGATCGGAAGCTGGCGCGAGTACAAGTGCACGTGGCCCGAGATCACGAGGTCGACATTGTACTTGATGAAGAGGTCCTCAAAGGCCTTCTGCACGGGGGCGGCCTCGCCCTTGGGCTGTCCGTTGCTGTCGGCAAGCGTCGGCGTGTACATGGCACGGTGCATGGCAACTACAAGCCACGGCACCTTGGCACGGTTGGCGTTGGCCTTCTTCAGGTCGGCCTCGAGCCACGCCATTTGGTTGCCAAAGCCGCCGTACTTACGGCCCGTGAACGAGTTCTTGGGGGCGCCATCGTAGTCCGTCTCACTCGAGATGGTCGTAAAGTGCACGGGGCCGTGCTCAAACGAGTACCACATGTTCTTGGCACCGCCACTCTCAGCCGACGGCATCTTGAAGCGCGCGTTGTACGCCTGGTAGTTGCCGAGCTGGTCCTTCTTGGACGACGAGAGAATGCACCGGGCCGAGTGGCACTCGGCCTCGTGGTTGCCCACGACGACCATGTACGGCACCTGCGTCATGGTGGGCGATAGCAACTTCATGAACGTGTTGTACGTCTGCTCGTAGAAAAAGCCCAGGACCTCCGAGGCCGTGAGCAGGCCGGCGTTGTCGGCGTACGAAATGTCGCCAACGTGGAAGACAAAGTCGACCTTGCCGGGGACGTTCTGGTTAATGTACTCGATCGTGCGCTCGGCGTTGTCGTCCACGCCCATGTCGCCGTAAAAGGCAATGTCAAACTCGTTCGGGTCGTTCGCGGCACGCGCCGTGGTGAAGCTCGCGACGGCGCTGCGCCACGGGTCGTTGGCCTTGGAGCCGACGCGGTACACGTACTTGGTGCCGGGCGTCAGTCCCGTGATCGTCGCGTGGTAGTTGTACAGCGAGTACTTGTCGTCCGAGTAGTACGACGAGACGGTGACCGCCGCCGTCGAGAGCCCGAGCGCCGCCGAGCTCGTGCCGATCCACACGGCCGGGTCGTTCTGGCGGTTGTAGGTCGTCCAGGAGATGGTCATGGCCGTGCCCGCGGTCGCACCGGCAAACGCCGTGTGCAACTGCTGCGGCACCAGGCCGACCGTGTCCGTGTTGACGCGGCAAGACTGGCTCGGCTTGAGGTCGCCAAACTTGTACTCGTAGATGCACCGATCGGACGGCACACACCTGAGCTCAAGAAGCGAGAACGAACAGTCGCTGTCGTCGAACGCAGTGACGGCGAGCGGGCTCAGCAGAGCCATGGCCATGGCGGTCAGCAGCTCGCGCATGGCGAAGAGAGACGAGGAGAACTGGAGCGTTGGAGGTGTTGGTACGCGGGTTGCGTGGATGATTGGAGAATGAAGAACAAGACCCGAGTCTGGCGTTTCGCGCGTGGCACTGCAGGTCAAGCCTTGACTCAAAGAGAATGAACCCGCAGGGTCCTGCCACACTGCATTAGAAACATGTGTCGAGAGAAGTCACTCGTGGGTGACCCGTGCGCGTTTGCTCTCTTGGCGAGGAAATCAGACAACATCAAGATTCCTGACCCAATGTCACATGTGACTCACGCCGTGGCGGGAGAAAGCATCACACTTCGTTTGTGGGTTGTTATCAAAAGAGGGTGAGATGCAACTTGGGGAGCTCAGAAGATCTGCGACTTGCGTATCACCTTGTTTTGTAAAATTGTGTCACCTCTTGATGATCATCATTACCCACCATCACAATGGGTATATTCGGTGTGGTTGGAAGTCCCAGATGGAACATCTTCCTCCTGCTGTGCCTAGCGAACACCGCGGCCGAAATATCCAAAGCAATCGCATCCACTCGCCTCCAGGTCTCCATCGTTTTCGCCGAGACCCTGCACTGCCATATCCCGACCCATGGCAGCCACGACTGTCGAGCGCCATCGTCACGTTGCCGCTTTCGAGGTTGATCATTGGATTGTACTGTAATCCGGTAAGGCAACGTGATCACTGATCGCGGTGATCTTAGCGTGTGCCTTCTCCACACTGTACTGACAGCAAACCTGTGAGTCACGTCTTGCTTGTCTTCGCGGCGTGGCTTTGGGCTGGACGACATCCATTTCACTTGTCGCCTTTCGTTGCGAATCTCTCGGCCACATCGTGACCATCGCCCAGAAACAAGCCAAAAGAGTCAGAAACAATGAAATGGACCGCCGAAAAATCAACCCCATGTTGACCATGTCTGGCCCTCAGTCCGACTTCAACAAGGCCTGCTTGACGGCATCCACCGGGACGACGCAGCCAGGCTCGGCTCTGTCTGGGCTTTGATGCGTTGGGTGTGGATGCTATTTTTCACAATTTCATGGGGCACGTTGCGCAGCCTACGATGGAGCTCTTCCCAGTGCAAGGGCTGAGGTGCGCGGTTCTGGTGCTGGGCTTCAAATCCCGAGAGGATCTCGTGGCGACGGAGGTTCCGCTGGAAAATTGCCTCGAGCGTATCGCCGTCCAAGCTGTCGGCTTCCGGGTCATCGTCATCGATATCCTGTAAGACAGCTGTGAACCCATTGCCCGCATGCTCAGTGCCGTGATCCAGATCTAGTTGAGCCGGGCAGACTCCCAACAATCTGCTGCTTCGGTATCGGTCCGGCTCGTTGTCTTTCCGGTCGAATCGCTGGACGAAGAAGCCCAGGGCATCGTCACAATCATCGCCAAGGTCCGCTGGTCGTTCAGACAATTGATGGGCCGGCTGGGCGATAGTCTCCCGTTGATTGTCTGGCTGTGTCCATGATTGCTTGCAGCTCCCCACTGTTGAAGTGCGGTGGTGATAGTGGATGAGGTTACTCACCGAATCCTCCAGCTGAGACTCCTCAACTTCTGGCGCTTCGCTAGTGGACCCTCTTTGCTTGGGGCTTTCGTTGCGGCTTGTCGCATGATCAGTAGTCTTGTGGAGGTGTGGATGCTGCACACGGCCGTCAAAGAATACGAGCTTGCTTTCGCACTCGAGCGAGGCTGCCGAGAGCGAGCCTCGCAGTGTTTGGTGTATTGCCACGGGCGACAGCCGCTGGTTGCCACGCCTCGTATCGTGTCCGATACTCTCGTCAAGACTTTCCGAGGTCTCATAGCCGTCGTCCTGCAATGCATCCTGCACAAACGCGTCATGTCGGCGTCCTGGTCCACGATGAACTGGAACCAACGCCCGTGCACCACGAGGCTGTTCGTCTCGGCTGCTACTGGACGCAGGCTGTTGCGGCTTGCTTAGGGAGACCTCTTGCACTCGAGACACGTGCTGCTGCTGCTCTTGCTGACGCCGTAATGCGTCGAGTTCCTCACGGTGGTGGGCCTCGCGCTGCGCGAGCTCGTCGCGTAGCTCTTGTCGTAGTTGTTCCAGATCTGAGACCGTGGGCAAATCCCGCGGCGTCTCTCCGCGAGGTGGACGCTGCTGCTGCTGTTGGATCTTCATTTGCGCATAGAGCTGCTCCACGAGCTGTCGCTGCCGCTCGAGCTCTGCACGCACTTGCTCGTACTGGTCGATCAGAAACCGAGTATCTGTGGCGGCAGCGTGGTAGTCTACCTGGCCTTGCGCGTGGATATTGAGCTGGTGTTCCCCCTGAGGACCCAAGGGAATTCCCAGCTGCGGTCGCGGTGGCTGGTTGAGGTGCTGCTGCTGCTGGGGAGACGGCGGGTCCTGGAAGAGATGGGCCCTCGAATTGGTAAACGGGTTTTTCAGATTCGTTGGTGGAGGGTTCCTCGGTGCCAGCGGCAGCAGTGGGTTATTATGATGTTGGTCAACAGTTGACGTCTCTGCCTTGGACGGTGACGCCTGATGGTGCCGTTGGTGGTGGCGGCGCTGCTCTTGAGCAGCAGCGTTTGCCGCCGCGAGCTGTTGTTGTTGCACGCGAGAGTGCTCTTCCTCGAGCTGTGCCTTGCGGCGCCTCTCCTCTTTCAGTCGTTCCTGCTCGTCGCGCTGGCGGCGTTGGTCCTGCTCAAACTTCTCCATCTCGCGGCGCTCCTCATCCTCGCGCTTGCGTTTCTCCTCGAGCTTTTGCCGCTGCTTGTCCTCGATCTGGCGACGCAACGCGTCTTGCATGTCGAGCTGCTGCTGCAGGCGCAGTTGCTTCTTGGCGTCGTCCATGGGACCTCCGCCCGTGCCGCCAGTCGTGTGGAGATCCGTTCGTAATCGGCGACTTCCGACTTGCGGTGGCTGCTGAGGGTATGTTGGCTGCTGATAGGGAGGTGGTGGAGGCTGCTGGGAGGTGGTGGGACCGCTCCAGGGGTTTTCTCGACGAGGTGATGGATTGCCTCTGTGGGCAGCGTCTCCAGAATGGTGTGGCGGTTCCACAAAGCCCAGAGCCTCGGCGTACCCACTCCACGCGGTCTGCTGTTGGTGATGAGGATACTGCACATCGGTGGGTGGTACGTGGTGGTACTGTGCCGGGTGTTGCTGCAGTCCCATAGAGTGATTCATCCCCACAGGCGGAGCCACTGCAGCGACTTGGTTCTCGCGACGACCCCGTCCAAAGTTAGTACGTTGCGCCGGATTGTGTTCACCGAGTCCATCAAAGAGGCCGCGATCTCGGGCAGCCGGCGGTCCCATTCCGTGGGCTTCGATCGGTGAATCGTAGACTGCGTCTTCGCGGCGGCGCCGATCTTTTTCCTGCCGCTTGCGCTCGTCTCGCTGGCGCACTTGCTCGGCGAGTGCGTGTGAATACTCTTGCTGGCGTCGCCGATGCGCTTCTTTGAGCCGCTGGTCCACCGCGTCCATCTGCGGTTGTGGACGTGCGTGACTGCCTCCAGCCGGCGGAGGCGGATAGTAGGGCGGGCTCGGACCGTGGTCCCCGCTGGGGAAGAACGCGTGCGGCAGTGGAGCGCCCCATGGAACCCCGCCGCTGTGCATGAGCTTGTTCTCGTCGAGGCAATACAGTGCTCACAAGAAAGTGCAGCAAGAGCGAAATCTTCCGCAGTGCCCATTTTTAGCAGCACAGACTACCCTCGTCCTAGCCAACACAACGGGAACCCAAAAGCGAAATGAAGATGACGAGCTTGCTTGGAAGAAAGAGATAGAGAGATAGAGACCGGTATCAGTATCGAAGGCGAATATTTATTGGGAGAATAAAATAGAGATATGGCTACACTTTTTCTTCGTTGCCATCGTGCAAGCCACTCGACACGGGTGGGGCCGCTTTGCTCGGGATTGGGCGCTGTGATGGGGAGGCCGCTTGGTCAGCTGGTCAAGTTACTTGAACTTCATCTCATTGTCCATGACGTGGCCGCCGTTGCCGCACGCCTTGAGGCGCTTGCACGCGATGATAAGACAGACGTTCACGGGAAAGAGAAACACGCCCGCGAGAAAGAGCATGAGCGAGATCATCGTAAACGCCGGCATGAGCTTCCCACATAGCGCGTCGTAAATGTCGTAAAACCCGTCGGCGACAAACGTGCAGTACATGGTCTTTTCAAAGTCGTTGACGTTCTTGATGAGCGAGGCCTCGAGGTCGCCCTTGATCGTGCCAATCTTGGAGTCGAGTGTCGAGATCTTGCCCTTGAAGTCGGTCGTGTAATCGGTCACGACCGTAATATTCTTGTGGAGATCATTGACAAACGAACCAGAGTCGCGCTTGACGAGCGCGAGCATCTTGACACCGTGGTAAATCTGGCCCACGCCCATGGCGAATGTGCACGGGTTCGTCGGTTCACACGCGTACACTTCCGGCTTTGGCGTATTGCCAACGTCGCAGTTCGTGTTCATGGGCTTGTACCGCGCGTCAATGTAGGCCTCGGGTGTCTGGTCTCCGACGCGGGCCTCGCCATTGGCCTTCCAGGGCTCGTACACGTTCGTGAGTGTGTACATGTCGTTGAGAATGCAGGCGCCGGCATTTTGCTTGACGAGCTTGTTGAGCTTGGCTAAGAGGTCGTTCATCTTTGTCTCGTCCAGATTAAACGTTGACGTACCCGTGGCCTGGATCTTGTTGGCAAATGTGTCGAGGTTGGAGAAATCCAGCATCTTGGCGAGATCATTCTGCGGAAACTTGATGCCGCCGCGTGCAAACTCGAGCGACGACGACAAGTTGAAAGTCTCAATCAGCGAGGTGTTCGTGAAGCAGGCATTGATGCCCTTTGCTGGATCGCCGAGCGGCACGGTCCAGTCCTGCGTGAAGATGGATGTGACCTCACACACGTCGCCCAGTACGACGCTGATCGCGAGAAAGATAGCGCTGACCAGGAACGTGAGCACGAGCGCGATGAAGCCGATGAAGTACGCAATGTGGATAATGTTGGCGAGAAACTTGAGCGGGGTAAGCCCAAAGAGAACGCCTACAAAGCCCATCGCGATCACCACAAGCGCGAGCGCAAAGAGCGCCAGCACGCCGGTTTGCTGCGCGGTCTTTTGCTTCTCGTACTGGGCCTGGACGTCGTCGACTTTGGATTGCACGTCCGTGATCGTGACCATGAGCGCGTCCAGCATCTCGACCTGGTTGTCCACCGTGCTCTTGACCGAGTCGGCTATGTCTACGAGCATGCCGTTCAAGTTTTGGCGGACCGACTTAAGCTTGGCGACACCGTCCCCGGCATTGTCCTGGATTTGCGTGGTCGATTTGGCGACCTCCGTGCTGATCGTCGTGCAGAACTGGCACGGCAAACAGTAAGGCTCGGACGCCTTGACCTCGCAGCCGTCCGGAAGCGTTCGCCCCGCCGAGTACTTGCCAAAGGTGGTGAGGCGGTCCGTGAGCCCCCTGATGCCATCGTTGACGAAGTCCGTGCCGGCCAACTGCACCTTGATCTTGTCGGCTGATGTCGAGACCGTGTCGCGGATATTCACGAGCGGCGACTCGATGCCCAGGATCCACTTGTTGGCATTACCCAGCGTATCGGAAGCGGCCTGAAACGTGTCGGACACGGCCGTCGTAACGGTCTTCTGATAGAGCAGCGACACGCCGGCGACCACAATCACGCCAATCGAAAAGAGCAGGAAAAACAGCAGCGGGTAGAACTTCTGCAGACACGTGTAGCCGCCTTCCCGGGGGGCGCGCCCACCACAGCGGTTGCAGCAGCAGCGGCAGAGCAAGAAAAACACCATGGTCAACAAACTGAGCACGGCGAGAATGATCCCCGGCACGACAAAGATCATAAGTCCTTGCGCCCACTTCATGAGCGTCTCCTTGGCGTCAGTCTTGGCCATCGCGCCTGGCGGAGGCTGCGCCGACTGGTAAGTCGCGTACACAGGACTGCGCTCCGTCATATTGCCGTAGACCTCACCCCAGTAGCAGTTGGGCTTGACTTCGCAGCGCCCGTTGGCGTACTCGGTGAGCACGGCCGTGTCGGTCTCCGTGGCGTTTTTCACTTGAACGCAGGCGCCGTTCGAGTCCTTGTAGGCACGGTCACTCGAGGCATCGACGAAGCGGATCTTGGGGTTCGTGAGCGGGTCGTCTTTCTTGACGAGCTCTTCGCAGAGCGTAATCTTGACGGCCGTGATCAAGTCGTGGTAAAACTTGTCAGTGCCACCGCGGAGCTGCTTGACGGCCTTGCGCACCGAGGCGCCGACCTCGTTGGCCTTGTTCACAGCGTTGTTCATCGTGGCGTTTGCGTCCAGGCGACGCTGCTGGGCGTGGTCTCGCTGCTGGACAAGCGAGAACGCACGGTCATGGGCTTGCTGGGCGTGGGCTTGGGCATAGGCGTAGGCGGATTGCTGCCCACGGAAATGCGCGCCTGCCAGCGACGGGTTAGCAGCATCGGCGCCTCTGGTGGCGACGGCGAGAGCCGTCACGCCAAGAGCAGCGTACTTGGCCCACTTGCTCCAGCGCGGTCCGCTGTGCTCACCCTGGGGCATCGTCATGACTCAGTCACTTCCAATTGGCTTCTCTCTCTTGATCTTGCTCGTTCTCTCGGCGTTGCCGACGTCAGCTCGGATAGTGAAGTGGGCTTGTGTGAGAGAACACTTTGACGGTGAGGAGAGAGAGGGGAGGCACCGCACCTCCATTCTCTCACACTGGGAATAGGTGGGGAGAACCAGGCAAACCAGATTGACCCGTCCGAGCTTCTCTCGATCGCGCCAAAATTACCGTCGATAGATCGGCTTGGATCAGCCAAGGAGTAGATATTCTTGTCGTTGCTGTAGGAGGCTGATCCGGTTTATTTTCTCTCGCGCGGCATGCGTTTTTGGCGCATATTCCCTCGGATCTGGGCAGTGAGCGGCTGAAAGTCCTTCCAAACAGGGCTTTCTCAGGTTCTCAGGACGGACCTGGTTCGCGCCGCCTGCGACCAATATAGCGAGAGCTTTGAATAACCATAGCGTAGCGTAGAGCACTGTAGCTTACCCACTGTGGGATGGCTGATGTTTTCCGACCTGGCTTGCAAGAGACGCGATCCTTTGTCCTTCTAAGAAAAGCCTCCAAATCGCCCTCCTTCAATCAGAGATTAACATCAACTGCATGGGCCACTCGGCACTTGAACTCGCTGATCCCCTTCGCCTATGGCACATCGTAAACCAGATACTTACAGCGATGCTAGTCGATCCCTCATTTTGTTGTTGTCATATTCCATCCTCCTGGCACATCATCGCTCGGCACAAAGGCATCCTGGAACCTTTTTGTTTGCTGAACAAATTCACACTCTCTAGAGCGACAGGGCCTTGTTGAGGATGCGCGTCTGTTCGATCTGGTGCACGGCATTGTAACCCGTCGCGACGGCGGCGGCGGCGATACGTCCGACGTACGCAGGTCGTCGCGCATCATTATTGATCTTGGTCAACGCCGTCTCAATACGCGGCGCCACGTACGTCCAGAAGCCCATGTTCTGCGGTTCTTCCTGGACCCACGTGATCTCGGCGTTCGGGTACTTGGCAGCTTCCTCGGCTACCTTGTCGAACGGGAATGGCGCGATCTGCTCGACACGCACGAGCGCGATGTTGTCGATGCCCTTGTCCTCACGTTCCTGGAGCAGCTCGTAGTAGATCTTGCCCGTGCACAGCACGACACGCTTGATCTCGTCGTCCTTGACGAGCTTTTCGGGTGTGGCTTCCGGCAGCAAACGGTGGAACTGCGTGCCCTCGGCCATATCCTCGAGCTTGGACGACGCCTGGCGGAGACGCAGCAGACTCTTGGGCTGCACCGAGATGAGCGGCTTGCGGAAGTCGCGGTGAATCTGGCGACGAAGCACATGGAAGTACTGCGCTGGCGTTGAGCAGTTGACGACCTGCCAGTTCGTGTGCTGGATCTGCATGCGGTTCTCTTCGTCCATAACGGGCACGATGCTCGGGTCGTCGTCGGTCATCTGCAGGAATCGCTCGACACGGCACGACGAGTGCTCCGCTCCCTGGCCTTCATAGCCGTGCGGCAGCAACAGCACCAAGCCGGACTGGCGCATCCACTTGTCTTCGCCGGCACTCAAGAACTGATCAATCATGATCTGGGCACCGTTCGCAAAATCGCCGAACTGGGCCTCCCACATGACCAAAGCGTTAGGGTTCTCAAGAGAGTAGCCCAACTCAAAGCCCATGACGCCAAATTCGGACAGGGAGCTGTTGGATGCGACAAACTCAGCCTGCACCTCGGGCACGGCGCCGACTTCCGAAGCCGCATAATCGATCGGTGCCGACGCGGACGACTCCTTGACCAAGTGGTTCAGTGGCACAAACTCTTCGTTCGTCTTTTGGTCGTGAAGAACAGCGTGGCGGTGGCTGAATGTGCCACGCTCGACGTCCTGGCCACTGATACGCACGTGGTTGCCCTCGAGCAGCAATGTACCCCACGCAAGCGCTTCGGCGGTACCCCAGTCAATCCCTTCACCCGCATCGATCGTCGCTTTCTTGGCCGAGATGATACGGTCGAGCTGACGGTTGAGTGCAAAACCTTCCGGGATCTCGGTAAGCTTGGCACCGACATGCTTGAGCACTGCCGTCTCGACGCCCGTGCGACGAATACGCGACTGTTGGTTCGGGCTCTTGAATGACTCCCATCGGTTAGCGAGCCAGTCGCTCTTCTCGGCCGGCGCCCAGTCCTTGGACTCTTCAAATGTCCTGCCGAAAAAGTTCCAGACCTTGTCGACGATCGCGTCGCACTCTTCCTTCTTCGCCACGCCGCTCGTGACGAGCTTGTCGACATACATGTCGAGCACCGAGTCCATCTTGGAGATCTTGGCGTACATGAGAGGCTGCGTGAAGAACGGATTGTCGATCTCGTTGTGACCAAAGCGACGGTAGCACGTCAAGTTGATAATCACGTCGGCCGACCACTGCTGGCGCCACTCAGCTGCAAGCTCAAACACCTTGACGACAGCGACCGGGTCATCGCCGTTCACGTGGAAGATCGGCACGTCAAAGGCCTTGCCAAGATCGGAGCAGTACTGGGACGAACGCGAATTGTTCGGGTCGGTCGTGAAACCAATTTGGTTGTTCACAATCACGTGGACCGTGCCGCCCGTGTCGTAGTTGTCGAGTTCGGCCAAGTGCATGGTCTCATACACGACACCCTGGCCACTAAACGCGGCATCGCCGTGGAGAAGCAGCGGCATGACCTTGCGTTCGGCCTCACGGTCGTTGCCCAAGTAGTACTGCTTGGCCTTGGCCTTGCCCACGACGACCGGGTCGGCGGCCTCCAAGTGGGACGGGTTCGCGACCAGCGACAAGTGCACGTGACGCCCATCCGGGTACATGCGATCGTAGCTGGTGCCCAAGTGGTACTTGACATCACCGGAATTGGACCAGTCTTCAACTTCGGACTGCTTGTACGACTCGACGTCAATGTGGGTGCCCTGGAACTCCTTGAAAATTTGCTGAATCGGCTTGCGGATCACGTTCGACAGCACGTTGAGACGCCCGCGGTGGGGCATGCCAATGACGACGTGCTCCATGCCCAATTCCGTCGCACGGTCAATCAAGTACTTGAGGCCCGGGATAAGCGACTCGGCGCCGTCAAGACCAAAACGCTTGGTCGTGTTGTACTTGTTGCCGAGGAACCGTTCAAACACAACCGAAAATGCGAGCCGCTCCAGAATGTGGAGCTGCTTCTCCTTGCTCTCTTCGACCTTGACCAACGACTCAACCTTGGTGCGGATCCAGTTGCACTTGTCGCGGTCCAAGATGTGCATGTATTGCTATCATACAGAATTACAACGTTAGAGACAAGGTTACACCGCCTGAGTCAAACAACCAAATAGCGAAGGGAGTTACATACCACGCCGACCGAGTTGCAGTAGGTCTCCTTAAGCCGCTGCACAATCTGGCCGAGCGTCATCGGCGTGCCGTCCGTGAGATCCTCCAGAAAGCCCGACACACCAGACGAGCTAAAACAAATCATAACAGCACAGTTAGTGCTTTTGCCCATAACCCATGAATGAGGACTGGAAACCTACAAGTTCTTGGGGATGGTCATGACGCGGTCGAGGTCGGCCTGCGTGAAGCCGTACATCTCAATGTCGAGTTCGCGCAGCTGCGGGCGCTGTTGGAGCCCGAGCGGGTCGAGGTTCGCGGCCTCGTGGCCGCGCGACTGGTAGGCACGGATCAAGTAGCTGAGTCCGAGGGCGTCGTTGTGGTCCACCGACGTGGCCTGCGAGGCCACAACACCACCACGCTGCGAGACGACAGGCGTCACGCCGCTCTGGATCGTCGGCGGCGGGATGAACGCCTCGCCGGGCACGGCGCCGCTCTCGAGCTGGCGAAAGTACACGTCCCACGACTTGTGGACACTATAGCAACAGTAAAACCACCAGAATGAGTCTCCTGGACCTCATCATAACCCGGATTTCGCCACAATTCGCACCTGGTGGGCTCGCTCTTCCACGAGGCGTACATTTCCTCAACGTAGGCGTTGTTGGTGCCCGTGAGAAAAGCCTCGCTCGGGTGCGGAGTGGCTGAAAACGCGCGGAGCCACTTGGACGGGGCGGGCGCCGCCGCCGACGTCGTGGCGCGCAGAGCACTACGGC
The DNA here is from genome assembly GCA_023337755.1 of Pythium aristosporum. Lineage (NCBI taxonomy): Eukaryota > Oomycota > Peronosporomycetes > Pythiales > Pythiaceae > Pythium > Pythium aristosporum. The sequence goes on from JAADXL010000318.1 coordinate 16,756, forward strand.
GCATGGCCTTGGCGGCCGCCGCGAGCAGCTGCTGCGTCATACTGGCAGAGAGGGGGAGGCGGGGAGGGGAGGAAGGAAGAGGGATGAACGCAGGAGACCGAGGTTTCCCTTTAGCGTCCTTCGATTGCTATGGGGGCTTCCGTACGAAAGTGGTGGGGATTTCCCTCACAACAGCAACGGGGAGGGCACAACCCCACATTCGGGGTGTATACCAGGTATACCATCAGTATACGGACTCACCCGACCAACCGCTGTTGACGAACGTGCGTAAACTGATACCTCTTATAAAATATATACCTCTAATCATGATAGGATAATTCTGCATTATAGAAGTATAATAAACTGTGAAAATATGTATTTGTGGCAAATGGATACGTCAGCGCTGGATTGAGCGTAGGTTATGATCTGCAAGTGTTTTAAACAGGTGGGTGTTGGTTTCGTTTGACACTTCAGATCACAGATCCCAACCAGACAACAAAAAGATCTGGAGTCTTCAGATCTTTTTCCATGATACCAATTCCAGGAAAGTGCAGTTCTATCATTACAGACCGCTCTCCGGTCGCCGCGTGCTTCAGCTCCTGTTAAATTGGAGCCTCCATTTCCAGAAGCACATGCAGAGAAGCAACGAGCCTGCCATCGTTGGCAAACTGAATCTACTGGGGAGTAGCTCCAGCAACGTCCTTGAAGTCACAGTGCATAGTGTGGGGCATTCAATCTCATTCTCCATTTTCCCATCAGCCTCCAAGCCGTCGCTGGACTTTTACTGGTAACAGACTCCAACAGAATCCTTGAGTGACTTCATGTACGATATGGATGCAAGTTTGGGGATGATGGCATCTATTCTCCCGAGTGGGGCGGTGAGCACGCGGTTCGCGCGCCAGAGTAAGACATTACGCTACTGTAGATATTCGACATACAAACAATCAGTTTTGCGTCTGGCTCGCGCTGTTCTGAGGGACGATGATCTTGGCAAGCGTCGGCTTGGCCATCACGTTGCGCATGGACCACGCGTCAAAGGCGCCGTCGTGGTCGTCGTCGTAGACGCGCCAGCTCCAGTACGTCCAGCCGCCCGTGGCCTGGTTCATGACTTTTGCCTGCGCCTCGGTCCACTTGCGGAACGCGTCCGTGTCTGGATTCGGGAACTGGCCCGTGTTGGCGAGACACCACTCGCCGAAAAAGAGCTTGTTGGCACTCGGCCGGCGAGTCCACTGAGCCACTTTGTTCTGGAAATCGGTCAAGATGGACTTGGCGATGAGCTCGTCCGCAGGCACCTGGTCGTAGCCCCAGATAAAGTACGGGTGCCACTCGACCCAGACGTTCTTGTAGGCCGGCGCCTCCATGAAGCCGTTGAGATTGGTCGCGTCCTGCTTGGATAGCATGGGCATGATCGCGAGGATGCAGTCCGTGCCCGTGGACCGCACGGCCGCGTACGCGTCCTGGTAGTACTTGTTCACGACCTTCTCGTCGGTCTTGCCATTCGGTTCATTCAACAGTCCCATGCCGAGAAACGCCGCGTCGTACATGTATCGGTCCGCGAGAAACTTGGCCAAGTAGATCGTGTTGTTGACGTTCTCCTGAAATTCGCTCCAGTACGGCGTGTCGACAGTCGTCGGTGCCGAGTGGTCGGCGCCGTTCTGGGATCCCTTGGCCGCGTGGATGCTAATCATGACGGCCACGTTGTGCTTCAACGCCCAGTTCTTGATCAGCTTGTCGAGGTATTGGAGCGTGCAGTTCGGGTACTGCTTCCACTCCTGCGCGCCGCTCGTATCGTACGGATCAAAGCCCATGATCCAGTAGCCGATGGGGACACGGACCGTGTTCAGGCCGGCCTTGGCGATCGCTGCAATGTCCGACTCGCGGATGAACGTCGAGTGGTGGTTGTTGAACTGCGATCGCCGCGTGCGCTGGTTCACCGAGTGGGCCATGACCTGGTACTCGCCACCTTCTTCGTAGCCGCGCGTCGCGTTCTGCCAAAAGTCAGCTTTCTTGGTCATCCACTTCTCCGCCACGAGCCAACTGCCCAAGTTCACGCCTCGCACTTGGACTTCGCCGGCGCGGATCTTGTGTTGGACGTGGTCTTTGCCCAACGCGGCCTGCTGCACCGAGTCCATGCCACCATCAAGACCACGCGCGGGCTCGACCTGGCCGACGGTGCTGCCCGATGTCCCAGCGATCGTATCGAACGAGTACTCGTCCGCTGCGAGCGCCGCACCGAGAAGCGCCGCTGAGAGCGTGAGCAATCGGCGGATCATAGTGATAGAGGAAGTCGAGACGCCGCTGAGTCAAGCGCGAAAATGTGGAATGAGAAGAAGGCGTCGTTGATGGCGACCACCGCGGAGAGAACGACCGGCATACTGGCCCTTCGCTGAGGCGTGCGCGGTTCGCTGACTCGGAAGGCGCTGGTATCCCAGCTGGACGATCCAGAAGGATGGGCGAGTGGTCCTCCGCTGAACTGAGTTGTGCGCACGCCATGGAGCTCCTGTCGCCGCGCGCAGCGTGACGGCGAACGCGCTGATACCTGGGTTGCACCATGTGGTGGACGCCAGTGGGACGACAGGCGTCAGCGCTTGACGAGACAGCTTAGATCCTTTGGTGAAGCATATGGTTGATGCTTCAACAAAGGGTGTACCGGATAAATGGGTACAATGTACCGTGTATGATGGTACAACGTACCCTGTATTATGGTACATTCTGGCTTGCTCATGGGTTCACAATCTCAGGTGTTGAACAGCTGGAAATGGAGCGCTCACGCGGCAGCTGATCATCAGCTCGCAGGTGGTCCATGCTCATGCAAGCGAGTGGCGCATGCTCCGCGCATGATGCACCAGGTTCGCCGTGAATGGCACCGCGAATCTGTATGCAATAGTTCCCCTTGTAGCAATCTCCAGTTGGATGCAGACAACTGCGACGCACTCTTGGGCTGCAAGAGCCGTGGCGACAAGCGTTGTATCGTCAGATGGATCTCAAGATGTACCTGATTTCGGTGACCCAGATATGTTCCGAGTCGGAACAACTCTGGGTCCGGGAACCGAGCCAGCCGTCATGCCCTACGCTTATACTGTGAAGCATTTGATGCAGCGGATGAGGATACGATACAAACTCCATAGTCACGCGCACCGCCGAGGCAAGCGTGTCCCCGACACGCGACATCCGAGCGATCCGAGGCGTTGCTCAATCGTGTGGTCCTACAGTATATTGCCTATAGCTGACTCTGAGTTGACGCGCCATGTGCAATCTTTCGCTGGTGCGGAGCGCCACGTTGCATCTGTCTGGGTTCCCAATCCTCTTACTTCACATACTGTCCACCTTTGATTCATTTATAGAGGTTGAGAGTACTTTGTCTCCTCTCTCATATACTTAACCTGGCATGGATCTGTTAACAGAGGTTTAGACAGTGGGTTACACGAGGATACACACGACGGCTTTCCCCATCATATCCTTGGTTACGCGTGAAGTTGCCAAGCATGGCTGCCCCCACGGACGTTGCCTCGCACCGAATGCCCAGCGTGCGTGAGGCCAAGCTCAGCTCCAAGCAGGAGTCGCTTCTCCTGTCGCTCGAGAGGCGTGTGCAGCTGCGTGCGCAGGCGGAGCGCAATGCCGCGCTCTTGCACGACCCCGCGACGTCGGCGAGTTCGGGCGAGTATGCGGCGTCGGTCAAGGACTTCTTGCGGCAAAACATGCACCACAGCACGGGCATACCGCCGGCCCATGAGACGCCCATCGAGAGCGAGTCGATGCGTGTGTTTGCTGTCCAGCTAGACGAGTGTGTTGGCCAGTGGAAGGCTGTGTATGACCACGCGCACAAGTCGTTTGGGCTGGTCGAGGAAATGGAACAGAGCCACGAGCACGTCGTGTCCAAGACGCAGGCATTATACGACTCGTTCGAGAACATTCTCCAGCAGGTTGAGGCATTGACGTCGCGCGTGGAGCTCATTGCGGCACCCATGCCGCACTTTATGGCGATCGACGGCATCGCCAGAACGCTTGGCTTTGGCGTGAAGTTTGCGTCGCCGTCGGCCGCGACGAGCAAGGGAACAACAGGGGAGAACGCCTCAGGACTGATTCAGCAGGCTGTGCAGGTCTTTCAGCACAAGCGTAATATCGACCCGACGACCCAGGCGTTTCGAGATGCGCTCGAGCAGATCGACGTCGCCGTCACGTACCTCGAAAGCCATGTACGTTTCCCATCTCCTGAGGAAGGGTTTCTGTTTGTGTGAAACTCACTGTGTCCTTGTGGCTATTAGAAAGAGTTCAAGGACGCAGAGTGTTATATCGAGGCGTATCGCACACTCACGGCCGGCGCGATCCAGTGTCTGAAGGACTATGCGATCAGCGGCCTGGACGCCGCCAAGGACGCCGTGCTGGAAGCCGTCGCCAAGTCGCGTGCGGCGGCTGGGACTGCTCCAGCGACATTGGACATTGACGAGACCTCGCCGTACTATGTCCATTTCCAGTTGGTTGCGCCGTCGCTTTCGGCGGCCGCTGTGCAGCTCCAGCGGCTCGCGACGTCGAGTGCCGAGGCAGCCAATCAGACGACGTACATGACCAATGTGATGGCGCTCGCCGACGTCTGCAACGCGTACGTCGCCCAACGCGTGACGCTGCTCTCGCCCGTGCTAACGACCTACTTTGAGACGCTGAGCCAAGGCGCCGACATCGTCAACCTAGTACGTTATCAGCCTCAGAGCATAACTTGTTTACCACTGGTTCATCTGACGTCTGATCTGCAAAGCTTCGCGTGAGCGGGTCCTACTTGGTGCGGGTCTGTGAGGCCGAGTTTCGCCTCTTCATGAAACTCTTTGGTCGCGAGCCCAGCGACCCGCTCTTTGTGTTCAAGACGACCAACTCGGAGGAGACCGAAGAAGAGGAAGAAGAGGATACCGCTTTCGAGTGAGTTGGGTTCCCGCTTGGTTGGCTAGAAAACGCTCTAGAAAAAGACTCACCATGAGTGTTTCTTTACGCAGCCGGCTGATCTTCCAACTGAGCGGATCGCTGTACAACGTTGTGCGTCCGCTCATGTTGGTCCAGAAAGAACTCGAGTCCCTCTGCGAGATCGTGCAAGTGCTGCAAAGTGAACTCATTGAGAGCGTGATCACGCCGCGCGCCCATGTCGTTGGCTACGTCGAGCCCGTGATGCATCGCATGATCCAAGACGCACAGGAGCGGTTGATCCTCTGCGTCCAGAAATTCATCCGCGACGAGATTGAAGGATTCACGCCGACTCCAACGGATCTCGACTACCCCAACAAGCTCATGGGTGCTGACGGTACCTCGGTGAATCTCTACGCGACGTGGTATCCGGCACTCGAGCACACGCTTCTTTGTCTCTCCAAGATATATCATTTCGTCAATATGGAGATTTTTGAAGAGCTGGCCCAGGACGCGATCCAGATTTGTACTGCGTCGCTCAAGATGGCCTCGGCGGACCTCACCGTGGCCAAGGGTCCGATCCATGGATCGCTGTTTCTCGTGAAGCACTTGCTGACGCTGCGCGAGCAGATCACGCCGTTTGATATCAAGTTTTCCGTGCGCGCCAAGGCGCTCGACTTTACCAGCAGCACGGACGCCATGAGCCATTTGCTCTCGGACGTGAGCTCGGTGTTTAGCCTCTCGTTTGAGAACAACCGTCTCGTCGGGCTCTTCACACAGGGCATTCCGCAGATCCAAGAGACCACGAGCGACGTGAAGAAAGACGTGGAGCAAGAGCTCAAGAAGAGCTGCACGGGCTTTATCGACGCCGTGCTCCAGCAACTCGCTCGGCCGCTGCTCACGCTCATGAAACAAATTGCCGATTTGCAAAAAGCCAATAGCTCTGCCCCCGTTGACTTGCGGCGGCACGCGTTGGCCAACCCCGAGAATGTCGCCAAGACGCTTGCGTTTGTCACGGCGCAACTGAATGACTCACTACCCCAGATTCTCGAGACCATCCACCTCTACCTCCGAAACGCCTCGACTGAAACCATTCTCTTCAAGCCTATTCAGGTGCGTGGATCGCATTTCGCATCGGTCCTCTGTGCCTGCCGTCGAGATATACATCCTCTTGACTGTTATATTGTCCACCTAGAAAAACTTGACGGATGCCGTCGAGAACCTCAAGATCTTGCTCGACCAAAGCTTCACTGTAGAAGAGCGCCAGCCGTGCGAGCCATCGTTTCAAGTGCTGCTCCAGCAGTTGCGGGCGCTGTAAAAACAAATCAATTGGGATGAAGCCAATTATCATATTTCACTTCGCCGGGGAGAACAGCGCGACAATGTCCTGGAAGAGCGCGAGCAGTTGCACATTGCCGGCCGTCACGAGCGCGCCAGCGAGGCTCACGGGCGTCGCGGGCTTGGTGTACCCGTCTGGGATGCGTTCATGCGCCAGAAACGACTCGGCAAATGCTAGCGAGATCGACTCGACGTTGTGCCCACCAAGCCCGCGCAGGAGCAGCGCCGTCTCGCCCAGCGCGAGCACGCGTTGCTTGGCGCCAAAGTCACAGCCCGTGGGTTTCGCGTGGCACCGCGTCATGCGGTCGCGCCGCACAGCGGCCATCTCGCTTGTCCCGAGGTAGCCGTTCGCATTGGCGCGGCTGGCCAGATCGAGCCACAGCTCCTTGTCGAGCGCCGCGGGATCGTCGTCGCCGCTCGCGTCGCCATGGACCAGCGACGCGTCGTGCTCGATAAAGCCGTGCTTGCTCAGATCAGACAGCGCCAGGTCCTTCTCGGGCAGGCGGCTGAGAAAGACCTTGAGAAGATCGTCGCCGATGTTGAACACGTCGTGGAGCGCCGTTCGGAGCTGCTCGTGGGAAATGTTCTTGCCGTCACGAGGCAACAAGCCATGGTTGGCGAGCGTGTTGATGGCCTGACACGGCGAGCGCACGAACGGCGTCGTCGCCCCGACGCGGCCAGACACGGCGGCGCCCGTGGGACGGAAGTAGTCGCCGGTCTGGAGGTCCTTCCCCTGGACCGTGATGGCGGCGGCCCATGAGGCGACCGCGAGAGAGGAGATGAAAGACACCATGGCGAAGGCGGTGGACTTTGGCGGAATGGCCATCAGAGTGACAGAATGGAGAAAATTCGCATGTTGTGATCTTCTGGGTGATCTCAGATCTCACTTTTGTCCCTTAATCGGTGTTAGAACTATGATAGAACAGTGGCTTTATTGGCATGTATCCATGAAATGTTGTCACTCCAGCACACCACCACCTCCACTGCCACCGTTGACACTCGGCGGGTCTCTCTCGTAGTCGGTCGACTCGAATAGGAACTTGATAAACTCGTGGGTCTTGGCGCCAAGCCGGCGTTGGTTCTCGCCGTATCTGACGTCCTGCAGCTTCTCGCCGCGGGCGATAGCTTTCGACAAGTGCTGGAACGTCGGGTACTCGGCCGCTAGCGCGACCGTGCGCGACGAGCTCAGTCCGTGAACTTGCATGAGCATCATCTGGTAGATCTCGCCGACTGTGAAGTCTGCTTTTTTGCGGAACTGCTCGTTGAAATCCGTATACGCCCGGATGGGGAGGCAGAACTGACGCTTCCAGTCGCCCACGGTCGGCGCAGTCGACGAGCTCAGCTTGGGGATCCTTCCCGGTTCTCGCTCTCGGTTTCGACACGTGAGTGCCGCTGGAAGCTTGGCGAGCAAGTTCATGTGGACGCCCCGTAAAAACGCCACCGACTCGTCGGCGTTTTGACACTGTTGGACGAAAAACTGGTTCTGTACCTGCGTCCGACAGAGTGCCGTCTGCAGACCCGAGGAACGCACGGTCGTTTGCTGCGTGAGCGAGCCTTCGACCAAGTAGATCACGTGGGTCATACCTGAGTCCCGAAGCCGCGTCTTTTGCTCGTTGTACCGACGGTCGATAATACTGCCAGAGAGATCCTTGACTTCTTTGCGTTCGACAATCACGTTGAGCATAAATTCCTCGGCCGCCTCAAAGCCACGATATCGTCGCGCAACCCACTGGACGTCGCCCACATTCAAAGACCGCACTTCGCACGTGACGTTGACTTCGAGCAGCTTGCGTTCGAGGATATCGCGGTTGCGACGTGACAAGACTTCGCGATGGTCAAGCAGGAGGACGATTTCCCACTCGTCACCGCCACGAACAAGATCATCCAGCGGGTCAGCGTTCTGACCGATAGGGCGCGGCGGTAGGGAGTAACCTGGCTCAGCGTCTGGCTCGCCACCAGGTCGTCGTGTCGGGGACATGGACAATGCACGAATCGTCGCTGTGTCCGAGTCGTACCCGTCGCCATCGGAATCCGAGAGGTCGATACAGACCGCTTCGCTGGCCCGGATACGTACGCGCTCCTCGATCACGGAAGTTGCCTGATACGCCGTCACACTGTGGGCAGATTCATAAGCAGCTCTGGAGCTCCCTGCTGTGTTGACGTGAACCTGGACAGATGGGGCTTGGCCCACTAGTTCTTGTGTGGCAAGCCTGCGGGATTGTCCAATGCACAGTTGCGCACTTTGGATGCCACGGTCGTTGAGAAAGATACCGCCATCGGACGTCTTGCTGATGATCTGGTGCGTGTTCAATAGCGACGTGATGCACACACGAAGCTTGGCGAGGTTCCCGTCGTACTGCCGATACAATATAAAACAGTGTCAGTCGTCAGCTTCATACCCCTCCAGAAAGGGAAGACGGAGTCGTCCACTTGCCCCTGCTGCCTGCATCTTGCTCAACAGCACACTAATTGACACAGCCCTCGGTGCGCTATCCGCGTCTTGCTCCTTGAGTGCACACAACACATACCAGGGCTCTACAATGTTCGCACAACGTATCGTCAGCACCAACTCCGCAATTTATTGGTACCCGATAATTGGAATACTCACGCTTGCCCTCAGCAGGCAGATACGGACGGCGGGCGGCACTCGGCGCCGTGGCGACCGGCGGGCGGCTGCTATTTTCATTCGCACTCGCGCTGTATGACGGTGGTGGTGATGGCCGCCTCGCGGCGGGTTCGCTTGCGGATGCAGTGCGTGTGGCGGCCGGCACAGGCGCATCGCCACGGCTCTGGATCTGGTGCTTTTGGAGAATGCTCTGGATCTGGTTGGCAATGTAGTTGCCAATGTTGCGCAGCTGCTTGGCCTCGCGCGCGCTCGTGATGGGCTCGGTGTGGTTCTGCAGGCTGAAGATGGCGCGTCCATAGTTCCCCGCGAGGTGCGACGATTCGCGGATTTTGCCGCGGATCTTTTGCAGCTCCTCGACAATCACGTCGTTCTCGGCGACCACGCAGCCCTGCGCGCTGCGCTTGCGCTTGCTGGACGAAGCAGACGAACCGCTTTCATTTGCAGCACTCGGTTGATTTGTACCATCAGCAGAAGCCGAGGTGTGGCGACCCGAACATGACGAAGCGGTCGCATGCGCATGATTCATGGTGCGGGGCGCATCCACAATTGCAGATGAACCAACGTTTCCGTTTTTGTTGGCTTGGTTCCCGCCATCATCCAACTTTTTTCGTTGGCGACTTTTCTGCCAACTGGAAACTATACAGAATCCGGATAATCATGTCCATCATGCGACCAATCATCCGGATTTCTGAACCACTGTGACTTCAACTTATGAACAGCTATACATAATATACCGGTAATGTATGTATAGTACCGGTATTGTACCTTTGAACATTTGAACCGACAAAACCAGCGAGGCAGAGAAAATCGCATTTTCGCCCGTGGGAGGGAAAACAGGCCGACGCGCATTACGAGATTTGGTGATAATGCGGCGCGCAGAAGGAGACAAGGAGAACCGTTTCGCCGGCGGTACGAGCAACCCAGCCAACTACACAAGCGGCGCGTCCAGCGGCGCGTTTTCAGCCTCGGCAAGTGCGTTGCTCAAGAAATACGGCGCCTCCGGTACGACGTCGTCCAGCACTCGACTGGCGACGGCCATGGACGCCAACGGCTCATCCACAACGACCACGAGCACAGGCTCATCCTCTTCTACGACGTCTGCCAACGCTGCTGCCAAGATCTGGAAGCTGAGCGACTTTGACATTGGCAAGCCGCTAGGCAAGGGCAAATTTGGCAACGTCTACCTCGCGCGCGAGAAGAAGTCCAAATACGTGGTCGCGCTCAAGGTCCTGAACAAGGCGCAGCTCGTCAAGTCGAGCGTCGAGCACCAGCTGCGGCGAGAGATTGAGATCCAGAGCCATCTTCGCCACAAGAACATCCTGCGGTTGTACGGGTACTTTTACGACGCCAAGCGCGTCTACCTCATCATCGAGTACGCGCCCCAGGGCGAGCTGTACAAAAAGCTGGTCAAGGCCGGTCGCTTCAGCGAGCGACAGTCGGCACTGTACGTGGACGAGCTCGCGCGCGCGCTCCAGTACATGCACAGCAAGCACGTCATTCACCGCGATATCAAGCCCGAGAACTTGCTGGTCGGCCATGCGGGGGAACTCAAGATTGCCGACTTTGGCTGGTCAGTCCACGCGCCGTCGTCACGGCGTACAACACTGTGTGGTACCCTGGATTACCTGCCGCCCGAGATGATCGAGAACCGGCCCCATGACGAGAACGTGGATATCTGGACGCTGGGCATTCTCATGTTTGAGTTTATCGTGGGCGTGCCGCCGTTTGAAGCCGAGACGAATACCGAGACGTACAAGCGCATCGCCAATGTTGAGCTGAAGTTCCCACCGCACGTCTCGGCGCTCGCACGGGATTTACTGACGAAGATCTTGAAAAAGGAACCGCGCGAGCGCATCACGCTCCAGAAGCTCACCGAGCACCCGTGGATCCAGCTCCACTGCAAAGACCGTGAGCTGTAATGTTAGCAAGCGAGATCGAGGACGAGGCGTGGCCGATTTGATAATAATGACAAATACTTTTCTGTTGACTCGGGGCCAAAGATGTCGACCAGGCGTGGTCTCGTCTAGGTGGCATTATCGGCATTCTTCTGGCGCTGCTCGGCCTTGAGCTTCTTCATGTCTTGCGCGTGCTGGTCGGCGATGCTCTGGAACTGCTTGGGCAGCGCAAACTGGTTGGCAAACCCGTCCACCTGAATACATCACCACGACACCATTGTTCAGTGACTCTATGCGTCCGTCTCCGCAGGAAATCCACACAGTACCTGTTCATCCAGCGCCTTCTTCTGTGACGTGACACTCTCAAACTGCTTGAAGACCTCGGCGCGCGTCTCGTCCTGCGCGGCCGACTCGAACATTTCCTTGCGCACGGCGCGCAGGTCCTGCAGTTTGCTCTCAAGCTCGTGGCGCGCGTTGACGCTCTCCTGGTACGCACTCTTGTTGGTCTGCCGTAGGATGTAGAGCGAGTCCTGCGCCGCCTCGCGCAGCATGCGCGACGTCTGACCGCCCATTTTCGTGGCAAATCGAATTGCTGGTTTTGGTGTCAAAATGGATATCCTCAGATATAGAATCAGACTAAATCTGAGAAATATCTGAAAAATGAATTGACCGCTCAATTCATTTATCAAAGCGTTGGCGACTTTCGACCAAAAACGTTCAATCGGCAAGAAACCCGCGCGCAACGATGGCGTCGTATCTCCAGGAGCTCATGAACCGTACGTGGCGAAGGCGACTGACTACGCGTGATGCATAGAGTGTCGCTTCTCTGTATCGCGTTTCTGTGCTTTGACTCACGCGCTGTGTCTCTCTGCGCGACAGAGACGATCTCAATCATCACGAATGACGGACGCAACATCATTGTACGTCCATTTTGCATCGCGCTTTGGCCCCAGACTGCGGCACATGGACGTATATGGAAGACGCACGCTTGTGTATCGTCTGGTGTCCATGTGGTGTCTTGCTGGGGCGCATAATGCATCCATGGACAGAGGCTAACGTCTTACACATTGGTATGGCAGGGCGTTTTGAAGGGCTACGACCAAGCGATCAATGTCGTACTGGACGACAGCTTCGAGCGCGTGTACTCGCTCAAAGAACCGGTCGAAGCCGTCGAGCTCGGGCTCTACATTGTGCGAGGAGACAACATGTGAGCAATTTCGACAGCGATTGAGAGAGCCGCCCGTTGGGCCCATGCTGTTGACTGATTCGATTACGTGTATGAACAGTGCGGTCGTCGGTGAAGTGCCTGAGAACGTGCGAGAGCAAGTGCTCGACGACCAGACCCGCGCCGCGCCGCTCAAACCGGTCGTCCACTGAGTAAATTATCACCACCAGCAGCAAATAAACGATTCCTACCGCCAAACTGGTGCATGAGGAGCTTCGTACGGATCCAACTGACCTTGACTAGGGACATCCCAAGAAGATCGCGCGGGGGGCATCTCGAGCTGTTGTGCTGTGTGCGCTTAGCACGGGCCGTTTGCCACTACAGGCGTTGAGCTCCGGCTCGTCATCGGCCGACTGGAGATCACAATTCTGGTAGCTCTCCAACAACCAGGAAACAGCTCACAATGTTCGAACTATGCTATTTCAGTAGATCGAACTTAGTGGCTCATGGCCCGCACGCACTTAGTGGATCCCTCTCACAAGAGTTCCATTTGCTTCGCAACCGCAATGGCCCAAATGCTGCTGGTCCGCGCGCCGCTGCGCCGCGCGTGTTGGTCCGTGCGCTCCATGACCACGGGCGCTGCCAACGCCTACGAGTCGAGAAACCCGACACGGCGCGCGAACTGGCTCGAAACGAACTGTGGCGACGTGCCCGTCCACGCGCGCGCGCAAGACCTCTGGGTCAGCGAGATGCTTCGTGGCGGCCACGCCGTGCAAGTCGCCAGCGCTGCGCTGCTGGACGCCAAAGTGCGTTTCTATTCGGTTGGATCTATGGGGGGCGTGAATGCGCATGCGTGACAATGGCTCGGATGTTCCAACAGCTCCAGTCGGCCGTGCGCGGGCCTGCGACGTCGTTCTCCGAGACCCACACCAAGACGCTCGAGGCGAGTCGGCTGTTGTCTCAATTCCGTCCGCTATGCCTGAAGACTGAGCGCTCATGTCTCTGTGTATATCTGGATGCCGGTGACTATAGGAGCTCAAGCAGGTTGAAGACAAGGGCGTCGAGCGGTTGGTCCACGCCGTGGAACAGAGCGACTTCCGCTTCCGCCCCAGTGCGGTCGTGCCGCTCGCACACTGCAGCAGCTTTGCGCTCGGTACGTCTCTCATCACACTGCCTTGATGAGAAGACTTTAAATGAGTGCCTATTATCTCACGTGTCGTCATGTGTTGCGTTTGACTAGGCACACTGCTCGGTCTCTTTGGAGAGACCGTGAGCACAGCCTACCTCACGGGCGTCAAGTCGGCCATCGCTGAGTACTATAACGACCAAATCCGCGAGATCTACGCCGAGAAACCCGACCAGGCTGAGCTCAAAGAGGTGCGTGATAGTCTCACGTGGGTCCACGGCGAAGGACTGACTCCTTCCGTGTCTCCTCAGTTGTTCAAAGTCGCACGGGACGAAGAGCTCGTGTTTGTGGACGCCCACACACCCGATGCACTTGACCCCAACAAGCACGATGAGGATCCCGTGCGGTCGTTCGCCCGTACCTCAACCAAGGTGTTGCTTCAGGTCGCTACGCGTGTGTAGAACTTCTCAGGCTGTGTTGAGGAGACGAAATATAACCCACGTGCAAGGCAGACAGAGTTCGGCTATAACTGAGGGAGTGTATGTGCGTAGTATCACGAAGGGATATCTGCTATGGACTGTAGCTACTCGGTCGACTTGAAGAGCAGCAGGTAGTGCTGGTCAGCGCGGAAGAAGAGCAGAAACTGCGTGTCGTACGCGACCGAGCAGCCAAAGGCCTTGCCCACAATGCAGTGCCACGTGGGCGTGTACTTTTGGTCAAAGTACTTTTTCATGTCGGTCGCAATATCCTTTTCAATCGCGTTGGGATTGGTCTGCAAGTACTCGACCAAGTGCGCCACGGCGTCGTCCTTCATGGCCGTCGAGAGTTCGAGCCGCAAGATCGTGATCTTGGGGATCTTGCCGGTGCTTTCACCCGTAGCCACTGCTGCCTGCGCGCCCTCATCGCCGCCCGCTGTCTTGTTCTGGTCCGGAGGTCCCATCTTGGAAGGTACTTACGACGTATCCGTACCATGTGGCTTTTCGCGATCTCGAAAGTCTCCGGTACCTTATAACTGGTACACTGTACCATAATTTGCGGTACGTGATCCTTTTACTCAACTTCAACATTCTATGGAATCCAGCATCCGAAAGAACTGTGACAGTCCTTGATGATACCGTAGTGTCCTGTGATCCAGAATCTCATTCGCGATGGCCACCGCAAACGGTTCTGCTTTGCGCGCTGCGGCCGACCTGCCCGACGAGCTTTGTGCCCACGTCGCGGCGTTCGCATGGACGCTGGACGACGCCGTCGAGTGCGAATCGCTTGCGCTCGTTCGGCTCGTGCATCGCGGCCAGGGAAAAGGCACATTTCGTGCCATGAACATCGCTGCGGGTCGTGGCTTGCTCGATATGGTGCGGTTTCTACACGTACACCGGTCGGAAGGCTGCTCGTCGCTGGCGATGAACCTCGCAGCGGCACGCGGCCACCTGGATGTCGTGCGGTTTCTCCACCGGTTTCGCCACGAAGGCTGCACAGCGTTTGCGATGGATGCCGCTGCGGTCAATGGCCACTTACAGATCATTCGGTTTCTCCATGAGCAACGCGTCAATGGATTCAGCACCAGGACGATCGACGCGGGTGCTGCCCACGGCCACTATTCCATCGTCGAATATCTCCTCACGAACCGGAACGACGGCTTCTCGGTCGCGGCAGTTGACCGCGCGATGGAGAACGGCCACGTCGAGATCGTCGAGTTGCTGATGCGAGACGCGAGGCAGCGGACTGGTCGTAAACTGTTCACAAACCTGGGGATCCAGTGGGCCGCTCGGAACAACGACAAGCGATTTGCAGAGTATGTCCACATTCTCCAAGCTCAGTGAGAAGGTGGCACAATGGAGTTGGTGTATGTATGGAGACCCATTCCATTCTTGATAATATGACGACATGAGGTCAACACATGTCATAGCTAAGACTCAACAGGAGCCGGACATAGGTAATAAAAACTCAGAGTTCAGGGGATGCTGTTCGAAGTGTTTCCTGGTGCATGCATGAAACTGTACTACTAGCAGTCGGCTGGCACCATTGGTCCGCTGGCAGGCTGAGTCATTGTTCCGAGCAACGTTGCTCGGTCTGTAGCAACAATAAAGCGTCGTGCACGAAGCCATCATAGAGACCTTCGACGAGTCGATGGATTGCGGCGCGGGGTCAGCGGGGTCGCGATCGATGGGGATTGTGCCGGCAACCTTGAGTGAGCGTCAGCGATCTCGTCAAGTGCTGTATTGATGGCACCTGTGTCGCTTCCCTTCGGCTTGAAGTCTTGCAGTGCAGTGCGGACTCGGACCACAAACTTCACGGTCAGTCTGTAAATCGTCGCGATCCCAGTTCCGGGCACGAGACATTGCGTCGCGTGTGAGCGAGAGTCGGTGGTGCTCATTCCGGCAGCGAAAACTGTCCAGGAGCATGGGGGAACCGCGTCGCATGTGCCCAGATAGGAACTGAATCGTCGGTGGGTGGAATGAGATGCAAAGAAACCGTCCGTAAAATCGACTTCATAGATCACGCCCCGTAGTGGCGCGAAGTGTCCAGTATCCTGCCCCGTCGGCCAGCCAGCTTAATACATAGGATCAAGACTCGTCTTGATGGAACAGAACGCCCGAGGAGCTGGTCACTCGAGCCGTTGCGGTAAAAGGAGTTGGACACGGACCGTCATGCACGAGACCAGGCGTATACTGCCGCATCTTACTGTTGAATATGCCATCGAGGAGCAAAACGCTGGCTGTGTTACCGCACTTTATCAGAATCCACTTGCCCAACCCTTGAGAAAAGAAGCACCATGCGAACTGGTCAGCGATACAATCTAGGAGCGCACAGAGAATGGGAGGGTGCGTCACTCACCGAATCAAGCACACGGACATGATCGTACCAGCGATTCATCGCTGTGTTGCTCGCTCACCGCTTTGTCGCGAGTCGATCAATTGCGTCACGAACGGGCTGTCAGCTTGGTCAAACTGTGCGACAAACGTGGGTGGCTTATGGTCACGTTCATCCGCGATAATCTCACGAGCGATTGACAACCTCTGCAGCGAGAAACGGAATCGTGCATCGATTTTCCACGGCTGGGTCCATGAAGTGGGCAACTTCTGTCTTGAGTGTCACACGCGACGAATTTTTGGGCAACGTCGTCACCATTCCAACTCGCTTGTCCCCAATCCTGGCGTACTAGAGCTTGGCCATACTAATAACAATCGCGTCGAACTCGGACCCGCTTCTCTCGACACGGTTGGTGCGACGGCACTCATATACTTCGTTGATATGCTGCAAGTCCTGGCTGCATACATGTCTTCGCTTGATCTTGGTCGCCCATATCAAGAGTCTGACGCACTGGAGTAGCTGGCCGTGTTCTGATAAGATCGCGTGGCCACGTTGCAGCAGAAACCGTATAGTGCACCATCGACAAGTTGAAGCTTGAAGTTCGTACCTCGACAATATTCTTGCGAGCGATGCGTCAGAGTCAGAATCTGCCCGACTTTGATTCCACCCACGTCCCACAAGTCTTCCAGATTCATGCCCACGTCCCAGGCGGAGCGAAAGTCCTGGAAGTAGATGGCCACCAACCACGAATGGCACTTCGTTCGATATCCGAGCGTCAGAGAGGCCTGGGTCGGTGCGGTGGTTCACAGCTTGCGCCCCTCATCAGAATAACAGAGCAAATAACAAACAAGCCAACCTGATGGTACTGGGTACATGACGACTGCACTCGTCATGTTTAGTCCCACGCTGGCTCAAACCTCACTTGGCGTCTCCGAAGTGGACCCACCGGTTGGACG
>JAADXL010000319.1:0-33506 GCA_023337755.1 Pythium aristosporum
CCCCCCCCCCCCCCCCCCCCGATGTAGATTGATTCTGCATCGTGGAAGGACCAACACAGAGACGCGCTGCAAGCCATGAAGGGGGGAAACGTCGGGGTTCTGATCTGCTGAGTGGGAGGATGCGCGTCGAGAAAGATCGTCCAACGCTTCTCACCGATACCCATCGAAACTTAGGCAAGCAACCGGCATGGTTCTGATAACAGCGCCAAGTAGCGATATGTGTGTGAGGATTCACAGCGGATCACTTATTTTACGAGCCAACCGTCCTGCTGTCGTAAGCGAGAATGCCAACTGCCGTTGTTCTTTACACACCAAACCTGCAAAGTTGAACTTCAACTGTTGAAGCGCGTCACGTCGGACAAAAGAGTCGCTTCAATCTGCAGTCTGAACTCAATTTCAGTTCGGACCGTTCTTCTCCGCAGAGGTGATGCATGCTGTTGAACCGGTCGCTACGTCAAGGAGTGAATGGCGGTCCGAAGAGCTGTGCCGTGGAACTGATACCGTTGGACGCAGTGACAACATGAAGCAAACGCTACCAAACGCGCTGTTGCTTGGACTGAAAGACCACCAAAGGCACATCAATCTCCCCATTGTCTACCGCATTTCCATGAGAAATAATGTGCGGCTGGCGCGCTCATCAACCTCTGGGCAGTACCGCAATAGCTGCTATATTGGAGTGTTCACACGTCACATACTATTTACTTGGCTGAATCCTAACCTTCCAGGCATTCGGTGCAGCCAGCCTCGCCGATGCAGAACGTCGACATGACTACGGCGTGGTCTGAGCTCGAGAATCCGCCGTCAAAGCCGTCCGCAATGATCTCGCCCTTCTGGAGACATGTGTGCGAGTCGCGGCGCGCAAATACGTAGTCGATCTTTTTGCTGTGCGGCTTGTTGTTAAAGGAGTTGCCAATCCACGTCGCTCCACCGGCGCCCGCGGCCGTGAGCGTCTCGTACATGGGGAGCGGCGTCTTGCCGCCGCTCAATTCGACCTTGCCCTCGAGGTAATGGATGGCTTTTGTCTCGGGTTGTGTGTTGAGATCGCCCGTGAGCACGGCAGTGTCGAATTTCTGGCAGTACTGGGCAAAGCGACTCGCGACCAGTACGGACGACTGGGTGTGACCACGGGTGACGTCGTAGTGCGTGTTGAGCATGCACACAGTGTTGCCCGTGGTTGTGCTTTTGAATCGAGCCATCACGGCGGCGCGCAGGTACTCGAGGTGCCACGTATTACTCGGGATCACCTCGGGCGTGTCGCTCAGCGCAAACGTCTCTGTCGACAGCAGCTCCCATTTAGCTGCGCGGTAGAAGATGCTGTTGCGCTCGTTGCCTTCGCACGGCCCCGCGCACTCGCCCACGGCAGCATACCCCAGCGTCTCGTTGAAGAAGGCGGTCTGGATGGGCGCGGTCTCCTGCGTGCCGAAAAAGTCGGGGTCGTACTTGGCGAGCATTTGCTGCACGCGGGTCTGGCGCTGTTCCCAGCAGCCGGAAGGACACGGGTCCTTGGCGTCCGACGTGCGCACATTGAAGCTCATGACCTTGAGCGGGTCTGTCTGCGCGCGGACCGAGACCGGCATCGCCAGGGCGAACACACCCATGATGGCGAACGTCTTGAGGAACATCTTCGTTAAATTAAGAATCACTAAAGCCGCTAGCGGAAGATTGCCAAGTGAGACTCAAATCCATCCTTGTCGAGCAGCTCCGACTCTGAGCGAGCGGAGCCAACCATATGCAGGGCTTTCCATAGTGGATGTTGTCCATCAAGACGTGGCCCAGACGATGTGCAGCTTCTACGGAGGAGGAGCAGGGAGAAAGAAGGAAACGTCCGACCACGCGCTCGGCAATGTCATACCCAGGTGCCAATACCCAAGATATTGGTCCACGGAACACGGACGGCGACGCCGCACGTTCCCAAGAGGTGCCTCCGTCTGGCAGGAGAGGATTCTCACATTGACAAGCGTCTTGGTGTTCCGTTTATATCAGTAGATTGATAGGATTACATGAACACTTCACAAAGAGATATCAACATAGATACTGAGATAACGCAATCTCGACAATTTTCAGGTTGCAGCTTTGGCTTCTCGCCAGTCTGCCCACCGAATCTCCATTGAGCAACGTCCGATGATGACGACGCACACTCAAGTTCAAGTCTCCACCCGCGACTGGATCCTGGATGCTGCTGTGACGTTATGGTTGTCAGGCATCATCCAGAGCAGGATAAAGGATCAGCTGAGCTGTCGTGGCCGCTAGTTTGCCACTGGCAAGGAGCCCATGTTCTCGGCGCTGCTTCTTTGCGCGAAGCTGGATTCCAGAGCATGAATCAATGGGTGGCAACGTGTCACCCATTGATTCATCTCTGTCACTGACAAGAAGCAAGGCGATATCGCATTGACTCACCAGGGACAGAGAACGGGGACATGGAGGCAACGAGACATTGCGGGTACGGTACAGTATCTATGTAATCGTTCTACCGGGACGTTTAATCAGTGTGGGTGACCGCGACGGGCTTGGAGGGCACCCCGTGGTTGTTCTGGCGAGCCCACATCTCGCTGTACTTGCCGCCTTTGTTCCGCAGCAGCTCGACGTGCGTGCCGCGCTCGACCACGACGCCCTTGTCAAACACGAGGATCTCGTCCGCGTCCTGCACGGTCGAGAGGCGATGGGCAATCATGATGGCCGTGCGGTTCGCGCCCATGGCTTCAAACTCGCGCACAATCTCTGACTCGGTCTCCGAGTCGAGCGCACTCGTGGCCTCGTCAAAGAGCAGAATCGGCGCGTCTTTGAGCATGGCGCGGGCGATCGCCACGCGCTGCTTCTCGCCGCCCGAGAGCTTGAGCCCGCGCTCGCCGACGCGGGTCTCGTAGCCCTTGGGGAACTTCTGGATCGAGTCGTGGATCTGCGATACGCGCGCTGCCTCGAGCACTTCGTCCTTGGTCGCGTCCAGGCGGCCGTAGTTGATGTTGTAGAAGATGGTGTCGTTGAACAGCACCGTGTCCTGCGGCACGGTCGCGATCGCGCGGCGGAGATCGTGCGGGTCAATGTCCCGTACGTCCTTGCCATCAATGAGAATGGTACCGCTCTGCGGGTCGTAAAACCGATACAGCAAGCGAAGCACCGTGGACTTGCCCGAGCCGCTCGTGCCCACGATCGCGACGGTCTTGCCGGCCTCGACCTTGAACGACGCACCGCGAAGGATGGGGTAATCCGGGCGGTACGCAAACTGCACGTCACGGAACTCGATCGACTTTGGCTCTCTGCCCGTGAGCCGCAGCGGCTCCGGGTTGTACGTGATCGTCGACTGGACCGTGCCCAGCTTGAATTTGGCCTCCATGTCGGTCACCGACTGGCGCACTTCGCGGTACAGCATGCCGATAAAGTTGAGCGGGATCGAGAGCTGGAAGAGCAGTCCGTTGACCAAGACCAAGTCCCCCACCGTGAGCTCGCCGGCAGCGATGCCCTGGCTCGCCATGTACATGATGGCCGTGAGACCGATACTGAAGATCCCGTTCTGCCCAGCGTTGAGGAGCGAGAGCGACGTCTGCGTCTTGAGCGCGGCCTGCTGGTAGGCCTTGAGCGACTCGTCGTACCGCGCACTTTCGTGGGCTTCATTGTTGAAGTACTTGACCGTCTCGTAGTTCATGAGCGAGTCAATCACTTTGCCGGCGGCCTCGTTCTCGGCTTGGTTCATGCGCCGGCGGATCTCGTCGCGCCACTGGGTCACGACGACCGTGAACGCCGTGTAGGCCGAGATTGTGCCAAGCGTCACGCCTACGTACGGCAGTCCAAAGTTCTGTGCCATGATCACCGACACGAGACCGACCTCGAGTGCCGTGGGCGCGACACGGAACGCCACGGACCGGAGCACTGTGTCAATGGACCGCGAGCCGCGGTCGATTGTCCGCGCGAGCGCGCCCGTCTGCCGGTTCAAGTGGAATTTGAGATCCAACGCGTGGAGGTGGTCGAAAATGCGAATGGCGACCGATCGAATTGTCTTCTGCGTGACGCTCGAGAAGATGGCGTTGCCCAGTTCCGAGGACGCGTTCGCGCCAAAACGCGCGGCGCCGTACCCCATGACGAGTGCAAGCGGCACCGCGACCTCGGGCGATTGTGAGACGACCGAGGACGCGATGCTCATGGAATCCACGAGCTCCTTGAAGAGGAACGGCACTTGGATCGTGAGCGCCTTGGACGCAAGCACGAGTCCGGCCGAGAGCAGCACGCGCTGCTTGATCTCGCGCGCTTCGGGCGTTTTCTCGTTGGGCCACAAATGGCGCAGCAGGAACATCAAGATCTGCTTCGTCATGTCTTTCTCTTTAGCGTCGACGACCTTGGCAAGCGCCTCGAGCTCGGCCTTGTCCTCGCGCTCCTTTTGCTGCCGTTGCTTGTGCTGGGCCTCGTCGTCGAGAGCCGACGTCGCAAAGCTGAGCACGCCACGCTGGTGGTGTTCTAGACCTAGACGGGGAGGGCCGCTGTAGCCCGTCGGCAGCCGCGAGACGACCAGCGGGTTCTTCCACGGCTGCCGGCGGTCGAGGTGCCGCAGCCCCCGCAGCAGCACGCGACGGCCCTGAAGCAGCGACATGGTCAAATGGCGAATGGCCCAATTCCTCCAGGGCCGCGCACCTGAGCCGCTCATGTGAGACGACGGAATGATGGTCATAGTCCCGCAATCATAATGAAGCGATTTGATTGGCTAAAGGAATGCGTCCGACTCTAATAAACGTAATCCATTGGCTGAAATACATCCTGTTGATTATTCGTGTGGATTGTAGCCATTCGTACTTAGTCGGAGCCTTTGGAGCTACTGGTGTGGACCACAATAGTAACCAGCTCCGTTGTTTTTTGCCGCGCGACCATGAGCTCCTCAGCGACCGCCGACGCATCAATAGGACTATGAGTGGGAGAAGCCCCCGCAGCTCTGGCAGCAGCAGCAGTAGCTCGTCGAGCAGCAGCGCCAGCTCGAGCGACTCGGAGGACCAGGCGCACGCGCCCTCTGCGCCTCCCTCTCCGTCGGCCGCATCGGTCGAGAACGGCTCGCCGCCTCCGCCGCCAGGCTCCCCACCTCCACCGTCGTCCCCGCCACCGCCACCACCGGTGGGCTCATCGCACGAAGCAAGCGCACGCGTTGGCGAAAAGAATCTGCGGCCAGTGGCGTCCAAGAAGAAGGCTGCTGCGGCTCGGACGAGTGCTCCGAGTAAGAAGAAGGCGTCGTCAGCCAAGCGAATGGCGATGCCAGCGGACAAAGCGGCGCCCACTCGGAAACCTACCAGTGCAAAGAAGAAGAAGGCGCCGGCAGACGAGAAGCATCCTGTGACGGACAAGGCCAAGTCCCTTAAGAGCCAAGCCCACAGATCAGAGCATAAACCCAAGGCGCATGCGAACGGATCTCGTGGTGACGACGCCGAGTTTATCGAGCACTTTGACGACGCGATGGACCCCGACGACTACTCGGACGAGTCGGACGTATTTGAAGACGACCTCGAGTCGCTCGTGTACCACGAGCGCAAGCGCGAAGAAGTGAACGGCTATGGCGAGACCATGATGGAGATCCCCGTGACCATTCGCGATTATACGTACCCGAGCTATATCGCCAAGCTGCCGCAGTACTTCACCAAGGACAGCGTCTTTGGCGAGCACCCCGAGCAGTTTATTTATGCCAACAACCTCATGGTGAGTGCGAGGAGGGACGGCGTGGGCACTTTAAATGAGACTGATGTACTTTCTTGGCATGAGCAGTACAGTACGCAGCTGCTGGATTTGCTGGACAAGAAAGCCGACGAGATTGAGAGGCGCGAGTTGGAGCGAGTGCGTTTCGAGCAGGCTGAAGCGAAACGAGTCGCCGAGGAGAGACGCAGACAGTGCGTTCTGCCGTTGCGATGGGCGTGCGATTTTGCATGGGAAAGCTGACTTTAGTATTCTTGTGTATATTTCAGAGAGGAAGAAATGGAGCGAGCTATGGCGCGCGCGATGGAGCGAGCAATGGAGCCGCCGCCAAAGAAGCTCAAAGTTGTCGAGTCAACAGACGCAAGTGCGGACGCTGAGCCAGTGGTCCGCGCAAAGCCCACACCGACACCTCCAGCACAGCCGACGCCAAGCAAGCCGACGCCACCGCCACGCCGTCCGTCCAAGAAACTGCCTGCTCCTCGCAAGCCGCTCGCATCTGATAGTGGTGCTAGTACTACTACGACGCCAGCAAAGCCCAAGGCCCCTCGACGACCGTCCAAGCCCAAGGCCAAGGCCCCTGTCCCTGCAAAGCCGCGCACATCGACGCCGTCGAAGAAGAAAGCACCAGCAGCCAAAGCCACGGATGAAGAGAACAAACCTGAGACGGCGTCGGTCGTCTCCAGCGTCAGTGCCGAGACCGTGAGCTCGGACAGCGAGCGAGACGAGGCCGTCAAGACGGCGTCGTCGTCGTCGTCGAGCGATCGATCGTCCGTGTTTTCGTCGTCCTCGTCCTCGTCCAGCAGCTCGTCGGAAGATGAAGGCACGGGATCGGGCGAGCAGCTCTAATACGCCAAATCCACACTGTGTTGTCTATTTGCCTTTGCTTTCCATCTCCTGTTGCTTCTTCTCGGCCCAGAGTGCGGCCGACTTGCGGCCGAGATGAAACAGCTCGTCGTTCACGACCGCGTCCGCCGGGAACAGCGACCAACGCGCGAGTTCCCAGATCGTGAACGGGAAGTCCGTGTCCAGCGACGGCGTGATCTCGTAGTCGTCGCGGCGCATCAAGTGCGCGTGGAACACACACACGCGGACATAGTCGGGCAGCTCCGGCACGAGCTTGATGAGCCCGCCGTCCACGTGGAGCTCGCCGCGAAATTTGGCCATGGCCTGGCGTGACAGGTAGAACGGGATAAAGCACGACGCGATGAGCGCGTCGCACAGATCCTCCTGCGAGTGGAACCGGTCCGACAGCACGAGCTGCCGCTTGGGCCAGACCTGCTGGGTCGCGATGGTCAGGCGCTCGGTCAATTGCGCGACGTCCACGTGCGCAAAGCGCGCTGCAAAGACATCGCGCAGGCTCGGCTCGAGGTTGCCCCATGTGCCCTTGGCGCGGCCGAACCCCGCCATCTTCTGGGCGTCGGCCTGGACGAGCAGCAGATCCACGTCCGCGGCGATCGCCGCTGCGATGATAGCGCCACCGGACGCGCCGGCGACGCGTGACGCTGGCGTCAGGTAGCCGAGCTCTTGCAGCGCGCACGAGATGCCGACGTGGTATGGCAGCAAGAACCCGCAGCCGCTAAAGCTAAAGTTGCGCGGTTTCACGACGATTCCGGAGGCTTCCTGACGTTGTTTGAGGTCGGAAATGCGGGCATCGGCAGCCGAAGCGGTCGTGCTCGCCGCGGTGCTGAAGAGCGACGCGCGCGCGAAGAGTCGCGGCCGCGAGAGCGCGCTGAAGTGGGGCATCGCACGCAGCATTCTTTCTTCTTGGGTGCTGGATACTCGAGTGTCATTGTCGTTGGGACAACGGCTCTACCCGTTGTGTACATATACATTTCAATATATGATTCATCAATTCATAGCATCAATCAACTTCAACCTCTATAAATTGATGGAGCGAAACGACGCCAATTGTGCCGTGACCGGCGCCATGATCGTCTGGGTGAAGTATGGCTTTGGTGCGTCGCGCCGCCCGCTGGCTCGGCCTCATGAACTGCGCCCCGTCTCACCTCATGTGTGTGCGTGTCTGTATGCGTGGTGCTGATCAGAAAGTCAGCCGCTCAAGATGTACAACACGAACGTCTCGAGCGCAATCTTGCTCAGCTTCCTGCGAGCCTCGTGCATCAAAGACCTGGATGAGTTTTGCAAACAGAAGACGATCCAGCTGAGCATCGAGCTGGACGCACTGCGGCGCACAGTGCTCGGCCGCAAGAGCAGCATCTCGAGCAATGTCGTGCCAAGCGATTCCGTGGAACTTCGTGCCACAACGCCGCTGCCAGGATCTCGCCCGCCGTCCGGTGGAGGCAGTGCTGGCAGTAGCGCCCAACGGCCGACGACACCATCAACTCCCAGCACGACGCGTAGGGGCTCCAACGCCGCAGCGATGGAGAATCCGTCAGAGGAAGAGATTGCAATGAGGACCAAGAAGACCACCCTGGAAAAGCAGTTAGAGACGATCAACGCGGCGGCCAAGCTTGTCAAAGGTGGGTGGGTGCGTTTGGTTGGGCAGCAGTTCTCTCCAGTCTCATAGAAGACCGCGATCTCTGATGCTGTAGAACTCATCGCTGGCACTGCGTGGGTGGACCTCGTCGACCAAAGCGGTGCGAGGTTGCACCTCGACGAAGCAGGCAACGCGCGCGTCAGTACGCTAGTGACAATGCGGCAGCAGTACGCGGCCGTGGCCGTGAGTACGTCCATGCAGAGATTCTTGCGCGGGCTAGGCTGACATCTAATGCCGACTCTATTGTGATCTCCTCAAACAGCCAAGACCGAGAGTGGCGATCTCACCGTCACGCCACTAGTGTTTAAACTAGTCTCCAACATGACATGAAAGCCACGATTGATCGTAAAAGGGGTTCAAACGTTGATTACCAAATTCTCTTTCGAGGAGGCAGGCCATCGACGACAACGCGGGCGGAAAAGAAAAACTGAACACGACGGGAGCGGATGCAGCACGGGTCGATGACGCCGCAGCCAGCGGTGGAAGGGTGCTGGCTCCTACGGATCAGAGCGCCGAGTGGCGCTCGGACGACGGTGCTGCTTTCTTCGCGATTCAGACTTCCACCGGCTTGCCCTTGGAGGCAAACTCATCGTAGTACTCGACGACCTTGTCCCAGTTGGCGACGTTCCAGAAGGCGGCAATGTACTCCGGGCGGCGGTTCTGGTACTTGAGGTAGTACGCGTGCTCCCATACATCGAGACCAAGGATCGGGATCATGGGCGTCTCCACACCGGGCATCAACGGGTTGTCCTGGTTGGGCGTCGACGAGATGGCGAGCGAGCCATCCGCCTTGACACCGAGCCACGCCCAGCCCGAGCCGAAGCGCGTGGACGCGGCGGCGTTGAACTTCTCCTTGAGCTGGTCGAGCGAGCCGAAGTCCTGGTCGATGCGGGCCTTGAGCGCACCGTGCGGCGCCGTGTTGGTCGAGCCGGGCGTGGTCATCCACGTCCAGAAGAGCCTACCAGAAGATGCCGTCAGTTAGGACTGTGTTCACACGGTGAATAAAATCCATTGGTTGCAACGCACGAGTGGTTGTAGTGGCCGCCGCCGTTGTTGCGCACGGGCGCCTCGGTCGCGGACTGCACAACCTCGAGGATGGACTTGCCCTGGAGCGCCGTGCCCTTGTCCTGCTCACCGTGATCAGTATCCAAGTCCATATCTAAAGAAAGGAAGCGAGAAGAAGCCACGTACCGACGAGATGAAGTTGTTGATGTTGTTGACGTAGGCCTGGTGGTGCTTGGTGTGGTGGATGTTCATGGTGTTGGTGTCCACGAACGGCTCCAGCGCGTTGTACTCGTACGTGAGCTTGGGCAGTTCGAACGTCATGGCGGCTACGTGGGTCTGGCTGCTTGCTGGTGAGAAGGAAGCAAATTCCGAAGTGAGCTGCTCGTCGGCAGCGAGCAGGAAGATCGCTTTGGACCAGAGCTGGAGGGACAAACAAACCCCAAGATTCCGCTAAGTGCGCATTTGACCACACGCAATCAGGACGGGAAAGGTCGGACAGCCCGACACAAGCCGCGCTGATTGGCCAGTTGAATGAAAATAGCGGAATATTATTGGCTGAAATAGATTGGAAGGTGGATAATGTAATTTTGGAAATGTGGATTGGATAAAAGTCAGTTGAAGTGAGCGAAATCGAAGAAGTCTCCAATTCGGGGAGAGAACATCATTCTCGATATTTGGGGCAAGCCCACTGACTAAACTAGGCTAGATATGTGCGAAGCAATTAGCTCCCGTATTGGTTGGTCAGTGACACGGACGCAGCCAAATGGACGCCGCGGCAAAGGTCACGGAGCCAGAACGCGTTGCGCCGGCGGCCGCAATGAGCGTCGAGACCAACGGCAGCAGCACCGAAGCATGCGAACAGCTGAATGGAGAGGCGTCTGTGGTAGCCCCAGCGAGTATGCCGGTGAAGGAGGTGGAGGATGCCGATGAAGCGATGAAGGAAGACGCAGAGAGCGAGGACTCCGAATCGGAAGACGAGTCGGATGACTCAGACGACGATGGAGAAGAAGAGGAAGCGCCTAGCAAGACGCCCACTGATGTTGCGCTGACGGATGCCAGCGGTCGTCCACTATCCGACATTGAGATCGCGGCGCAGTACGCCGCCATTGAGATTCAGTCCATCTCATCGCAATTCGCCACGGCGGCGGTCGTCGACCCGTCCACGCCAGCGCCAGCTCCCATCGTACCCAGTGCAAGCAATGGCAATGGTGCTCCGTTAAACACCGTGGTAAACGAGGAAGCGAATGGAAAGACGGGCGAACCGGCGATCGCTGGTGGCGAAGACTCGAGTGGCGACGACGACAGTTCGGACGAAGACGAAGGCGAGGACGATCCGCGCAAGCTGCGTGCCGAGATCGAGGCTGCAATGGAGAAAGAAGAAAACAAAGTCTCGGGTCCGCTTAAGACGGTGAATGAGGTCGCTGTGGTCCCCGTGCGCGAGCCTGCCGTCCGGGAGCTCACACCGGACTGCCCGATCGCGCGGTGCGGCACGATTCTCAATGTCAGCCATCCAGGACTGATTGTGACCATCAAGTCAGACCACGGTGTCAAGCCACTGGACGAAGGCAGCGTGTTTTGCCTGGAAGACCACACAGTGTTGGGCTGTGTAGACGAAGTGTTTGGCCCCGTGCTCATGCCCATGTACCTCGTGCGGTTCGAAAGCGCCGACAAGATCCCGGCGCAGACAGAGGTCAACAAGCCCGTGTTTTACGCGACTGAGCACACGACGTACTTGGTCCCAGAGAACATTCGCGACAAAGGAACCGACGCGTCGAATATCTTTGATGAAGAGACGGACGAGACGGTGTTCTCGGACGACGAGGCCGAAGCGGCGGCCAAGCGCCAGAACCGCAAGCGCAACCGCGGAGGGGAGAACGCCGGGACGCCGGTGGACGTGGGAAGCGGTCCGGCAGGCAACTTTTCCGACTACCAAGGTGGCGGTGGTCGCCACCACGGCGGCGGCGGCCATGGACGTGGACGAGGACGAGGAGGCCGGGGCAGTAATGGACACGGTCCACCGCAGCATCACCAGAGCCACTACCACTCTCGCGCTGCTTCCGTGCAAATCCAGGCGCAGCCTCATGGTGGTGTCACGCGGTATACGACGCCAGGGTATGGTCAGCCTGGTGGTGGGCACGGGTATCCGCCCGCGCCAGGACAGTACCAGCAGCCTCCTCACGGGGCATCGCAGTACGGTGGCTTTCCGCAGGGCCAATACGGCCATGCCCCGCCACCTCCTCCCCCATCGGTGCCCATGTACGGCCAGCCGTCTTACGCCACGCCGCAGCCGTTGCCACCGTACCCACCACAAGCCCCTCCGCCAAACCACTATGGCCAGCCGCCGCATCAGCCCCATGGACAGTATGCTCAGCCGCCACCCCCACCACCACAATCGGGTCACTATGGACCATCAACGGGGTACTACCAGCAGCCGCCAGCACCGTACGCGTACAGCCAACAGCCACAGCAGGGTCCCAACCAGCACCCGTTTCCCCCTCCGCCTCCGTCAGGAGGATCGTACGGACCTCAGGGAGGACCCCACCACTAAAACACCACGCAATGCTTTGATACACATCCATCAATTCAAAGTCAGAAGTCAGTACTCTTTAGCTCTTCGTTCTCTTCGCTTGAACGTGACCATCCACAGCTTATGCGATCGACATTGCGACACTGGCGATGTATCCGTTCTTGAGCACTTCAAATGTGCATCCTGGGATCGGCGTGTAGCACAAACTCGAGCCAAACGGGTGGAGACCGAGCCCATCATCGTGCACGAGCGGTCTCTGATCACTGCTTGAGCCAAACATTTTCTGAATGTCCTTCCACTGTGACAAGTATATCATCTCACGGTGAGACAGAAGAACCACGGCAATGCCCCTAGCCGGTAAGCACGATTTACCGGTGTCTCTGGGGAGATTGCTGGGATTCGTGTCTTTTTCACGCCTGATTTCTGGAGTGCGGCCGATGTCAGGAAGCAGAGACGGAAGTTACATTTCTGGTACGCGCCAAAGTCGGGATGCCTGTGCGTGGGGAGGGGTCAATGCGGCTCGGATCATTGTGTGGATAGATGAGCTCAAACGTACCCCAAGGCATTGGTCTTGAGAATCACTTTGGTCGCAGCGTGGAGTGCATCGTACATAATATCGAGTCCCAAGTGTGGGTAGTTGTGGAAGTAGTCTCCAACCGTCCCGCCGGCAACACTCGATCTGCAAACGGGGCAGACTGAGTTAGCCATCGCCCTGTCAGCCTTACCACCAGCCGAGAAAACGAACCCATCGTCGTGGTCCTCTGACTTGCGAAAGACCGACACGGGCGCCCCGATCTCACTCATCACCTCCTGTCAAAACGACACAATGTGAACAACTGGGGTGCCAGATTTCCCACTGCTCACTAGCGCGTTGAGACCTGTGGGGTCCACCCCAGCTCGATCTGCTGCTTGCGGCCCTTGAAGTTTAATGCGACAGTGTTGGTCTCACTGATCTCGACCTCGACTTCTTCAAAGTAGTGTCTGCATGGAATCACCCGAACAAGTTAGACAAGGACGTCATAAGGGATTCTGCTGTACAGTATTTTGCTCGTCGCACCGTCTTGCAGGCTGCGGCATCTGAGGCGCACGAGAGTTGTCGCCCACGAACACTTGGAACGCGCATGCTGCCGGGGTCTTGCCGTTCTACAACCCATTAACATTAGCAAGCTAGGGTATGTGGTCGATACGCATTTCCAATTGTAGCCACAGTGCGTACAGGAAACTCGAGCGGGAGATCGGTCTTGTTCTGGTAGAGATGGCTGTACTCGGCCGGGATGGGGAACGTGAAACTTGCGCCTTCGTACGTCAGTGCATAGCTCTACACAGCAGCAAGCCACCCCAGCTATTGGCTTAGGCATTATGAGAATCAATGTTGAGGATGGCGCACCTTATTTTCTGCGTCGTACTGACCGGGGAACGTCGGTCCAAACAGCTAGACAGCAACCCACGAAGCGCGCATTAGAAACAGCTCCAGTACTAGCAGTCTAACGAGGCAATCGCAGGCCAACGTACATTGTAGATCGACATGAACGTTGCTGGGATGTCGCCGCCAAAGATCACGACGCGTCCGTACTTGAGCGGCACGTTGTTGACAACGTAGAACTCGATCTTGACCAACACTTGGCGCACGGCATCAATATGCAGCTACCGTCTCCGTCAGTAACAAACCAGCATTGAAGATAGCACAGCGAATAACCCACGCGCAGGCCGTCCTCGCTGGACTCGATCACATTCGCGTTGTGGTACGGATCGGCAGCGTCGTAGATGATCTCGAACGGACGCACAGGCAGGCGGCTCTGTCGGGAGGTCACATTGCGCCGACGTGTTAGAGCACTTCCAGGATGATTCAGGGGCCCATATTTGGAGAGCAGACCCACCTTGAGGGCATGCAGCACCTCGGCGATGCTGTCGCCCAGACGAAACGGCCCGACGGCCGCGCCGAGCTCGATCGGCCACACTTCGTTGATCATGCTTTTCTCACCCGTGACGATGATGCGCTTCTTCGGCACCTCTTCAAATACCCCCGGTCAAACCCAAAAAATCTTCTTCAACGTCAGAACAACGACGAAGATAAAAACAGGATTCGGCTATACTACCGCCCCCATCATGTTAAGAACTGATGTGCGTCCTGCTGAGCTCCTACTGCCTGATTGGCCAGAAACCAGGTGTGCTATACAGTCTGACTCCGAGCCAACCCGCCTGAACTCACAGGACAGGGCTCAGGCTGGAGGCTGGTTCAAGCGTCGAGAGAGATCGAGGCCGCATGCAAGCGGTATAAGCGATCGAGGAAACCCGCGCTGAACCTGTTGACCACCAAGCACCATTTTTTCCTACAGACGCGTGGCTGCAGTACTACGGACTCTGTAAGACCCATGTATGGGCATGGTTCGTGGAAATTCCTGAGCAAATCTTTGAGTTTCAATTTCCCCCAAAAAGGAGTTTCCAAGCCGGGCAAGCTAGGTGTAGGTGATGCGGACCGTCCACACCGGACTCCAGTTTCTGTGTCGTTGCGTTGTGGGTTGCTGACGCCTCGGTCCGTTTGCTGGTGATTGTCCCTGGGTTTGTTCTGTGTGCGACACGGGGAAGGGGTTTTCATCTTTTTCGATTCCCAAGTTGTTGGAATTTCCCAGCAACGTTGGGGTGTTGGCGTCCGCAGCAAACAGGGCGGCTCCGTCCTGAGTCGAGTCGACTGTCGCCGCATAGCGAGAACATTGGGAAGTCGCGGTGGGTTGCGGACGCGTCCAACATCCAACATCCAACTTCGCGAACGTTTTGTTTCCAACATTGTTCCAACACTCTCCCCCACACCCATCGCGGTCCTCCTGCTCTCGCCACAGAGATATTGAATATGCGCGTCTCTTCGCGGCGTGCGCTCGCCGCGCTCGCGGCGCTTCTCGCGCTCTCGTCCACGATGGTCGATGGTGCGTTCTCTCCTCTCCCGTTCTATATCCCTCCCATCTCTAACGGCGTCCTGGTTCTCTAGCCGTGGCCAACTGCGCCGACTGTCCAAGCGGCAAGACCTGTCTCTTCGAAGATAAGGCGCTCTCGCTGGGCGCCGGGCAGAGCTCGCTCCCGCTCAAGTTCTGCAACTTCGACGCCAGCAAGAAGGGCGACTACAAGATCTCGTTTCGGCTGAAAAAGCCCCTCGCATGCGACCCGAACGGCACGCTCTTGCCCGAGGTCTCGGCGCTCACGCCGCAGAACGACTGCTCGCCCGCGAATTGCGTAGTCACGGCCACGCTCAAGCAGGCTGTCGACTGGGCGATTCTCATCAAGAACGACGGCGAGACGAGCGTGCTCCAGGCCAAGCTCGACGGCAACGACGAGGTCGTCCAGGTCGCCCAGGGCACGGCCGACACGGGCACCGCCGCCATCACGGGCGGCGCCACGGACGCCACCGTGTGCTCGACGTCGTTCAGCGTCAAGGCAGCTCGCCTGTCCAGGCTCAGCGTGTGCAACAAGGTGACGCTGTGCCGCGGAAAGCCGGCCGACACGGCGTGCACGACGCCCGTGCCGACCGTGGCCAGCGCCATGGTCGATAACGTGTCGTGTGCGGCCGAGAACTGCGCCGGCACCATCACGCTGGACGGCGGACTCCCGTGTGAGGCCGCCACGGCCGGCGGTAACGCCGTGTTGGTCAGCGTCACGCTCGCCAACGGCGCCAGCTCGCCCTATGCCTCCATCGCGACTCTTTCGTGTACGTTTCCTCATTGTCTGGAGTTCGCCATGCTGAAGGGAGAGAATCTGACTTGATGTTTGTATACGCACCCGTAGCCGCACGCGCCGCGACGATCGCCTCGGCCTCGGGGGTCGCCGTCGGGAGCACGCAGATCACCATCAAGTCGGACGCGACGTGTCCGTCGAAGTCGCTCAACGTAACGGTCGACGGACTCGCACTGAACGGGATTGCGCCAGCGAACGGCACGATCCTCATCTCGCTGACCAAGGCGCTGACGTCCACGCAGGCCGGCAGCGATCTTGGCATCTCTGTCTCACAGTGTGGCGTTGCCTCCAAGTCTTTCACGGCCACGGTCGGGGAGATGGGCAGCGACGCCTCGACGCCGTCCAAGACGACCACCAATACGACCTCGGGCGGAAACGTTGGCGACGTGTCGCCCCCGGGGGCCCGAGTGACGCAAGAGGAGAACGCCGGCACGGGGCTTCCGTACGGAATGTATATCGGCATTGGAGTCGGCGCGCTCGCGTTCCTCGGCTTTTTCTTTGAGTGCTGGTACCACCGACGACGGCACCGTAAAGAACACGGCGTGGACAACAGCGGCGCCACGGCCCCGGTCTAGCGCCCACCGATACTGCGCACAGCTCCATCCTCTCGATTATTTCCAGCTCAACGCCTCTTTTTTGGTTTCTGTAGTATTAGGCCCGTTCTCTTCGTGTTACGGTAATAGCCACTCGCTGCTTGACGCCCTCTCTCCGTCGGATTTCTCTCTAGGTTCTCGAGGCGAGCCGTCGCTCTCCGCGGAGCTTGGCCGAGCGAGCAAGCGCCAGTTCTTTCTTCAGCGCAAACCGCTTGGCCGCCGACACGGCAAGGCTCTCGAGCTGAGCTTCAAGCTGAGCGATTTGAGCGTCCAACGTCGCAGGGTCTCGATCGTCAGCCAAGGCCGAATGCAGCGAGTCTTGCTTCCCGGACGATGTCTCAGGCTCATTGGGGTCGTCATCGTCGCCAGCGGTCGCAGCGTACATGCTGAGGTTCTTCCTGCGTGGCAAATGAGCTGCCATGGGCTTGGGCACGATGGCAACCTCTGTGGCTGTCGCCCCAGTGGTTGATGGCAGAGACGCATTGGGCGGGAGCTTGTTCTTGAGGTACGTGAGGATGGCGAGGCTTCCCTTGGCGAGGATCGCACCGCGGACCGTCTTTTGCGGATTGCCGTTCATGTAAATGGTTGTCAAGAGCGGGCACAGTCCCAGCTCACAGGGCACACTAGCGAGATTATTGTTCTCACATGAGAGCGACGCGAGGCGAGGGAGGTGGTAGATGCTCCCGAGCGACCGCAGCTTGTTATCGGAGACCGAGACGACGCTCACGCGCGCCAGTTCGTGCCACGGGAAGCCGTCCAGCGTCTCGAGCTTATTGAGAGCGAGCTGCAGCGTCTCGAGCGCCGAGAGGAATCGAATGTTCCGCGGCATGTCGGTGAGCAAGTTGTTGCGCAGGTCGATTTCTTTGAGCGAGACCGCGAGGCCTCTGGACTCTGCGGGGTCGTGGAGGAAGGCATCGATTGCGTCGCTCGTGAGCTGGTTCTTTCGGAGACGCAGCAGGGCAAGTCGGGGCAGCGTCGCGACGGCTGCGTCGAGCGAGCGGAGTTGGTTCTCCTCGACCGTGAGCGACACGAGAGCCTGGAGCTCGCCCAGCTCGCGTGGCAGTGTCGTGAGGTGGTTCTTGGATAACGTCAGGTGGAGTAGCGTCCCTGCAAAGTTGTGGGTGGGCGACCCACACAGCTCGTGCGGGACGACTTGGAGCACGTGGTCGGACAGGTCGAGCGAGCCTGACGCCGCCGCGTCTCGGTACACGTGCACGCCACTGCTGGTGAAGTCGATACTACTTCGCACGGCCGAAGACAAGGACGCTGTGCCCGGGCGTCCAGACGAAGCCGAGGAGGCCGCCGCCTTGACGGCCTGCTCGCGTTCCCGCAGCAGCTGCAGCTCGTCGATCTCCTGGGCCATGACGTGCTGGGCGTTTGCCGGCGGCGCGCCGCGCGTACGCAAGTACTTTTTCAGTGCCTCGCAGCCACCACTGGCGACGCCTCGACGGATTGCGCGCAGTGGATTGCCGTCCACGAGCAAATGGTTCAAGTGCTTGAGGTAGCCAAGACCTGGTGGCAGATCCGAGAGGTCGTTGTTGGCAACGTCCAGGGTCTTGAGCTTGTAGAGACACGCGAGGTTCACGGGCAGCACGCTCAGCTTATTGTCCCTCAAGTCCAACACCGTGATCGAGTCTTGTGCTCTCAGGATCGACACCTCGTCGATCATACTTAGGACATTGAACCCGAGAAAGACCTGGTCCAGCAGTGCACCCTGCGGGAGCTGAGGAAACGCGGTGAGCTTGTTCTGTCGGAGGTCGAGAAACTTGAGCGACGGCAGCGACGCGAGCTGCTCGCCCACTGACTCGAGCCTGTTCTTTTTCAGATCGAGCGTCAGCAGATTCCGCAGCCGCCCGAACGAAGGCGGCAGCGCCGTGAGCTGGTTCGTGTGGGCCGTCAGCGTGTGGAGTCGCGTGAGCTGGCCGATCTCGCTCGGCAGTTGCGTCAGCGCGTTCTCTTCGATCCGCAGCGTCTCGAGGCTCGCGAGACGAGACAAGGAGGCGGGGAGTGTCTGCAGTTTGTTGCTGGCGAGCGCGAGCTCTTTGAGGCTTGTAAGCGAGCCAAACGCTTCCGACAAAGGCCCGCAGAGTTGGTTGCTACGACATGGGACGCAAGGCGTTAGCAGACCGTGGGCAATAGGTCAAGTGGAACTGTGAACGATGAGAAGCTCTCAACGTACTGGCTCAGATCGAGGTACGTCAGCGCCGTGAGCTCGAAAAAGCCGTCGGGTAAGCTCGTGAGTTTGTTCTGCGCGAGCTTGACCGATGTGAGCGTCACGAGCCCGCCGATGTCGTCAGCGAGCGACGGGATCGCGTTGTGGCTCAGATCCACCTTCACGAGACCCACGCACTCCCACTTCTTTTCGTCCTTGTCCATGTGCTCGTCGAGATGGTACGCCTCCGTGGGGAACGCCGTGAGGTTCCGCGCCGGCAGACTCAGCACCCCCGAGCGTCTCGCCTCGCGGAGAGCGCGCGCCGTTTGGTCACGAACCGGTGCAAGAACTTCATCACGGCGACCGAGCGCCGGCGGCCCACGGCCACGCATGGAGAGGGGGTGTCGCTGTAAAGCTGGGAACAACGATAGTGAAACCACAACGGGACGGAATTGAGTGACCCCGAGTCCGACAGGAAGCGTCACTGTAACGATCGTGTCTATATATTTGGGGGATCTATGATGACGCAATGTTGGGATTACTTGGCCTGCTCCTTGGCGCGAATGTGGCGGATCTTGAGCGAGCGCACCATCGCCAACTCCTTCTTGAGCGCAAACTTTTTCGGCTGCGACAGCGCATAGTCGTCCAACTGGATCTCCAGCTTACGGATCTTCTCGTCATACCCCAGCACGACCAGGTCCGTCACCTCACTCTCGTCGGTGGAATCGGACGCCGCTGCCGCCGCGGGTGCAGCACGCGCGTGTACTGGGGCTGGGGGTGGCGTGTGGAACGAAGGAGGCACAACGGGAGGCGGGCGCTGCCGAGTCACAGACTCGAACGACGGTCGCCGCAGGTCCACGTGGGCACTTGGCGCGGCCGCAGACGTTGCACGCCGCGCGCGCTTGTACTCGGCCGGGTTCGGACTCGCTGCGTGGGTCGTCTGGTTATTGTCGGTCTCTTCTCCAGCTCCAGCGTGTCCAAACGCCAGCGTTCTCGCCGCCGGTGTCTGGGTGTCGACGCGTGGGTTCTTCACGGGCGGCGGCTTACTCGTCTCGCCAGTCTGGTGCTCATCCTGGTTGTTGGTGCGCGTGGTCGGCACGCGCGGCGCCGTGTCGGCAAATGCCTTCGCCGGGGACTCATAGCCGATCGGCAGACGGTTCTTGAGGTACTTGAGGATTGCGTCCGTGCCTTCGCTGACGATATTGAGCCGCACACTGCGCTGAGGATTGCCCGCGATGTACAGCGCGCGCAGATTCTCACACGCGCCTAGCTCGGTCGGAATCTGGCGGAGGTTATTATTCTCCACCGAGAGCGACGTGAGATTGGGTAGCTCGTACACTGGGCCGATGGCGTCGAGCTGGTTGTCAGCGAGGCTCACGACCGATAGGTGGCGCATCGCCGCCCACGGGAAGTCGTCGAGATTCTGCAGGCGATTGTACGACAGCATGAGCGTGTCCAAGTGGCTCAGGAACCGGAACCGCGCGGGCATTTGCGTGAGCTGGTTGTTGCGCAGATCGAGCTCTTTGAGTGAGTAGCAGATATTCGCGCTCGCCTCGCGCGCGAGAAAGGTCTCCACGGCGTCCGTCGTGAGCGCGTTCTTGCGGAACCGCACATGCTGCAGATTGGGCAGCATCGCGATCGAAGCATCAAGCGTCGTGAGCGCACACTCTTCGGCCGTGAGCGTCTGCAATGCTTTGAGCTCTCCAATCGCACTGGTCAGTTCCCCCAGCCGGTTCCGCGACACATTGAGCTGCACGAGCGTCTCGGCAAACTTGAACTTGCCTGCTCCTTGGATCGGCTCGGGCAGTATCTGGAGCCGCATATCGACCATCTGGAGAATGCCATTCGACGCCGCATCACGGAAGAGGTACTCGTACTGGCCAGCAACCTCCGCATTGCCCTCGTCGAGCACGAGTCCGCCCTGTTCGTCTTGCTTTTGCTGGATCTCACGAAGTGCAAACTCGTCAAACTCCTGTTCTAGCGCGTCGACGCCCTCAGGCGGGCTGCCACGCGTGCGCAAGTACTTCTTCAATGCCTGCGTGCCGGCCGAGATGGCCGAACGGCGGATCGAGCGCAGCGGATTCCCATCAATCGCGATGTGGTTGAGGTCCTTGAGATACCCAAGCCCCGGGAGCAAGTCGTGGAGATCGTTGTTGCTCAGATCGAGACTCTTGAGCCGGTACAAATGCGCGAACCTTTCGGGCAGCGCTTGTAGTTTGTTGTCACGCAGATCCAGCACAGTGAGCGAGTCTTTGGTGCGGAGAATCGAGGCCTCGTCGACTTCAGGCAGTGCGTTGAACCCGAGCATGAGCTGGTCGAGCGGCGGTGCCCCCACGGGTAAGAACGGAAACTCGACGAGTTTGTTCTGGCGCAGATCCAGGAAGCGAAGCCGCGCGAGCCTCTCGACAGCATGGCCGATCGTCGCCAGTGCGTTCTTCTTGAGGTCGAGCGTCGTGAGGTTCGTGAGCTGCGCAAACGACTGCGGCAGCGATGTGAGCTGGTTCGAGTGGGCGCCGAGCGTGTGCAGCTTTTGTAGCTTTCCAAATTGGTCGGGCAGAGCCGTGAGTTGGTTGTCTTCGACGCGAAGGATCTCGAGATGCGCGAGTTCGCACAGCGAGTCGGGGAGCGACGTGAGCTTGTTGTGCTCCAGTCCGATCTCCCGCAGCTTGACGAGCCGGCCAAGCGCATCGGGGAAATCTCCTTCCAGCACGTTGCTACATAGAGAGAAGAGAATACGCAAAAGCCAAGGAGTCAGTCAGCAGTGTTCCCGAAAGGTAGTCCTGGTCCTTATCCCTCTATGAAGGGAGAGTACGCACTTGCTGAGGTCGATCGACGTGAGCGTCACGAGGTCAAAGAACTCTTCGGGTAGCGCCGTGAGCTTGTTGTGTCGCAACTTAATCGATGTGATCACGTGCAGCTTGCTGATCGTCGGCGGCAGGCTCGGGATCTCATTGTGGCTACATACCCAACCCACCCGTCAGTTTCCTCCTCTTCTCGCTTTCTCTCCTCTCCCGCAACGCACCTCAGATCCACCTTGGTCAGCGGGCGGCACTCCCAGCTCTTCTCGTCGCCTTCCACGAGCTCGTGGAGCCGCAGAATCTCGGTCGGGAACGCCTTGAGCGCGCGCGTCGACGCGTTCAAGTGGCCGCTCGCGCGCGCCTGTCTATAGACGCGCGTGAGCGGCGCACGGCCGGCGGCCACGGGCTCCTCCACGACCGTCTGTGCGCGTGCGCTCTGCGCCTGCCGCGCCTGCTCGCTGCGGCGCTGGGCCACCGCCTCGCGCAGACTCATGCCATTGCGCCGGTCCATTCTCCGTCGGTCTCTTGTCTAGCGGAGACTTTCAAAATGCCATTTTGAAAACCGGATTCTGTTTTGATACCATCATTCTGTCATGAATTTGAATGATGGTCTTAGCATTCTGGAACGGACCTATCGACTGCTCCACTGTATCCCTCGCATTATGGACATATATGGATGTCACTAAATGGGCGTTTCTGACAGTCAGATCATGAAGAGACACACGAGCGACAAAAGGTTCGCCGCCGTGACCATGCCGCCGGTCGGCTCAAGCGGCGGGAGGCTGCACCACCGCAGCATTGCGAGAGCCCAGTCTATGCGGCGTATTGTCTCCAAGCGACGCAAGCGCGAGTACTTTGCGACCCGCGCGTCGGGCGAGTCGGTTCGCGAGTACGTCGAGCGCAACCTCAACGAGAGCTATGCCGGGTACCTCTTTGAGGTCGTCATGGCCGTGCTCAGCGTCTTCATGGTCATGTTCTATGTGGCGACAAATTGGAACGGGCTGGTCTTGGACTATGAAGGCTGGATCGAAGGTAGGGACACCGAGTGCTATCGCTCCTCAGGTGCTGTCTCGAGAGCTCATCACCTAGAAACATGTAGCCATCGACTTCAACGTCAACGTGCTCTTCACGTTCGAGTATCTGCTCCGTCTCTACGCCGCCTACGACCGCGTCGACTACCTCCGCAACTTCCTGCGCATGGTCGAGTTCCTCGTGTTGCTGCCGTCATGGATGGATTTCGCCGGTCGTGTGGATGGCGCGACCTTGCCTACGACCACGCTCACACAGGCAATCCACGGACTTCGCCCCTTGCGCATTCTGCGGTCGTACCGGTTCTTGGACTTTACGACCTCGTCACTGCAGCGCCAGATTGTCGCCGCGATGCTCACGGTCGTGTGTATCACCATCTCCACGGCGGGCATTCTCCAAGTGGTGGAACACTGCAGCGCCCACAAATGCTTCGATTCGCCCCGCACGTGCGGCTGCCAGAACCTCACGATGCTCGACTTTATCTACTTTGTCGTCGTCAGCATCTCGACGCTCGGCTATGGGGATATCACGCCCGAGTCGCCCGTGGGCAAGTTCCTCATTGCCTTCATCATCTTGCTCACCTTCTTGCTCGTGCCCATCCAAGTGAACCGCATCGGCGCGATTGTTTCGTCCCACACGGACTACTCGTCGTCGTACACCGAGTTCAAGCACCACCCGCACGTGGTCATCACGGGCCACATCGAGGCCGAGATGCTCTCGGCGTTTGTGCGCGAGTTTTTCCACGCGAGCAATCTCAACTGGAACGAAAAGATCGTGATCCTCAACACGCGGCCGCCGACCGTCGAGATCAAAAAGCTCATCAACCTCGTGGACGGCAAGATCAAGTACCTCGTGGGTTCGCCCATGCTGGACGAGGACTTGGAGCGCGCCGTGATCCACCGCGCGAGCGCCTGCTTTGTGCTCGTGAACCGCAACGCCCGGCGCGCACAGTACGCCGACCAGTGCACGGCGCTCATCACAATCGCCCTCCGGCGTGGGAATCCAACGTGCCCCATTTATGCGCAAGTCATTAATGCGCAAAACTCGTCAACGATCTTGAAAATGGGCGCGAGCGATGTCATCGTGGAAGGGCTCATGAAATCGTCCATTCTCGGACGAAGCTGCGAAGTGTACGGACTCCCGACGCTGCTGAGCAACTTGCTGAGCCAGTCCCATCCCGACATGGACAAGCACCACTCGTCCATCCAGTGGCAAAAGCCATACCTCCACGGGTACCTCCACAACATTTACATGGTCGACATTCCGCGGACCTTCTCGGGGTACACGTTTGGTGACCTCATTCGCTTTCTGTTTGAGAAAGCCGCCGTGCTACCCATCGCCATGCTCACGGAGAACGGCGTCCAGTTCATCGACCTCGAGTTCAAGCTCGGCGCGACCGCCGACCCGAATTTGTGTTGCAAAGTGTACGCGCTCGCCAAGGGCCACACAGCCATCGACCGGATCATGGAGATCCCACCCGAGCAGATCCTCTCCTACCGGAAGACGCTGCGTCGCAAGGCCATGAGCGAAGTGGATCCACTGGCCGAAGAACAGCAAGTGGCCGAGCGGAAGAAGATCAAGCCAGCGTTGGGCAGCGAGCTCGAGCTCATCCGCGAGGCCATGATTTCCATGTACGCGATCGCCAACAAGTTCTACTCGGAAGACGCCATGAACGCCGACTATGAAGAGTTCATCTCCGTCGGGGTCCCACCGTCAATCGAAAAGCACATCATCGTGTGCGGCTTCCCGGCCGACACGTTTCAGTTCCTCAAGACGATCCACGAGGCGCCGCCGATCGACGACGCGCTGGGCCCGCCGTCGGTCGTATTTCTCGCGCCCGCTGAGCTCGACGAAGACGAGTACGCCAAGATTCAGTGCTTTCGCCAGGTTTACTTCGTGTTAGGCTCGCCAGTTAATTTCGCTGACCTAAGGCGCACGCGCATCGAGACGGCGAGCAGCGTGCTCATCCTCACCAAGGCGACCGGGTCTGCGTACGCGGACCCCAACATGGTCGATGCCGACGCCATCACGACGCTGCGGTACATTGTCGAAATCAGCCAGCGCACACGCATGCCAAATTTGGTCGTCGAGCTCGAGCGCGCGACCAACGTCAAGCTGCTGAGCTCGCTCGCCAACGACCGGCGCGTGAGCGCGAGCGCGACGCTGCCGGTGACCGTGAGCCGCCAGCTCTCGTACCGTACGGCTCGCCGGGCCAGCGTCCGACGTGACTCGTTTTGGAGCGGCGCCGACGATCCGAGCAGTAGCAACGTTGCTTCGTCCTCGTCGACTATCATGCTGGAAGAGTATATTGCGTCTGGTACGAAGCGCGGATGATTGGTGATGCCGATGATGGTGATAATCCCCCTCTTGTCCATACATAGGCCGCGTCTACATGAACTCGATTCTGGACTCGCTACTGAGCGAGTGCTACCGCAAGGAGTGGATCACGCAGTTTGTGTATCTACTCGTCAACGGCCGCGCCGAAGATCCCTAGTGCGTCTCGTCTCTTGCTCTCTCTTTCACCACGGTCTCACATCAACTATGTGTCAGCCAACGGCGTCTCTTCCAGGTTGAAGTGCCCGACGAGCTCGTCTCGCTGCGGTTTATTGAGGTCTTCCGCAAGCTGCTCGACCTCGTGAGTCGATATGTCTCACTCTCTAGGTCTCAGGAGACTGATGGGATTGTCGTTGGTGTGCTGCTCAGACCAGCTGCGTGTGCCTGGGCTTCTGGCGACCAGAGCGCGGCATTATCCTCCCGCACCCGTGTGTATTCATCTGCCCCGAGCCCGACTTCCAGGTCGAGCCCCACGACCAGCTCTACCTCGTGGGCAAGCCCTTCACCTTCGCCGACGCCCAGCAAATATGGGCGAATTAGAGACACAGACCGTTTCCAATCATCTGATTGGCTGAATATGTGGTATGGTGATTTTTAATTGGTTAAAATACACCAAGTGATCTGATGGATGGCCCAAAAAGGCAACAGCTACGAAATAAGTCGAGAAGCCATGACGGCGTTCCGCTCGCGGTTCCTGTACCCGGCCAAGATCAACTGGTTCCCGGGCCACATGGCGCTCGCGCGGCGACAAATGGTCGCGCAACTGGACGCCGTGGACGTGCTGATTGAAGTGCGCGACGCGCGCATCCCGTTCAGCTCGGCCAATCCGATTCTCGACGAGGCCTTTGGCAAGTCCAAGCCGCGGCTCATCGTGTTCAACAAGAGCGACCTCGCCAACTCCAACATGCAGAAGCGGATAGAAGAGCACTGCCGTGCGCGCCACGCCGACTGCCTCTTCACGTCCGTGAGCAAGGGCCGCAAAGTGCCATCGATTCTCGCGTGGTGCAACCAGCGCAGCACGGCGCAGTTCACCAAGACTGCCGGCACCATGATCATGGTGTGCGGCATCCCGAACGTCGGCAAGTCGTCCATGATCAACGAGTTCCGCCGCCTGTCGCCGTCACAAAAGCTTTCTAAGGGCAAGAAGCGCGCGGCCGTGGGGCCGACGCCCGGTGTGACAGTGCGCAATGATATCATCAAGGTGAGACAGAAGAGACCAAAAGCCCCGCGACGTAGCTCTTGAAGATTCTTATTACGTCTCTCTGTCTAGGTGAATGACAAGCCGGCCATTTACGTGGTGGATACACCCGGCGTGATGCTGCCCAACGTCGAGTCGGTCGAGACGGGCATGCGGCTCGCGCTCACGGGGGCGATCAAAGACGACGTGGTCGGCAAGGAAGTGATCGCCGACTACATGCTCTTCAAGCTCAACCAGCTGCGGTCCACGCGGTACGTCGACGCGCTCAAGCTGCCGCAGCCCACGGACGACATTGACGAGCTCCTGGCCCACGCCGTGCGGTTCTGCAGCGCGCACGGCAAGGAGCCGGACGTGCAGCGCCAACTGGCGTCCGAGTACGTGCTCAAGCTGTTCCGCAGCGGCGCGTTTGGCCAGTTCACGCTCGACCCGATCGACGCGCCGGCCGCCAAGGCTTCAACGACAACAGACGAGTCGTCCCCTCGGGCGGACGCGGGTAGCAAGGCTATCGAATGAGTAGAGACCGAGCGCTATTGCGACTAGCAAACCTGTGTCTCCCGCGTTGGTCTGCTGCTGGGCACGCACTCGTTCGTGTACGTTCGGGATCCTTTCGACTCTCCAGTTCGATCCTTTTGCGTGCAGGGAATATTAGAACCCGCGGGTGGGTCCACTGATTGGTTGTTCTAAATTTCGCGCATATGGCTCCGTTACAGGGAAGGAGCAAAGGATCCTTTCATAAGAGCGC
Source organism: Pythium aristosporum (assembly GCA_023337755.1). Classification (NCBI taxonomy): domain Eukaryota; phylum Oomycota; class Peronosporomycetes; order Pythiales; family Pythiaceae; genus Pythium; species Pythium aristosporum. Next base: position 26,260 of record JAADXL010000319.1, read on the forward strand.
GAGTATATATACCTTCCTGACCCAATCGCCATGGCACCGACGCTTCGAGGGAGTCGTGTCATGAACGTCGCCCTCGACTCGGCCTGCGGTGGTTTACTGAACCTCCGTCCCACTCACTCTTGTCGGCGCTGGCACAGCCCAGAACACACTCCGGAGATCGACAGCACGGCCATCTATCTATACCTCTCTCCCCGTTCACTTTAGCCGAGGCTCACAGTGGGGAAGGTGGGGGAGTCTGAGGAGGGCCCGTCAGCGCATGATTCCATTCCAAGTTTTCGGCACGGGACACTCGAGGATGTCCGACGCGCCCCCACGGATGTCGAAAGTAATCCCGAAGCAACTCAGCCCCGTGAACGGCATTCCCGAGGACACTGTCGTCGATGACGTCGCCGCGAGTGGCCACAGCGGCCTCCACTCGCACAGCAGCGGTTCGCCGCAGCGCAAGCCCCGCGTCGGGCTCGTGGCGCAGAGCACGCAGGATCTCAAGATGAACTTTTTCAACCGCACCAAGACGCAAAAGGGCGACAAAACAGTCGAGAGAAAGCAGGAAGACATCGGCATCTCATTCACGTCGCTGCGGTTCACGAACCGCGAGATGGAAGAGCGCTTCAACGTCGCGCGCGCGACCAAGTACCGCGCGCGGCTCAAGTTTGGTGCCGGCTTCACGGCCATCGTCATTCCGCTCTTGGTCATCATGCAAGTGAGCTTCAAGTCGAAAGAAGACGCCAACAAGTGGACCAAGATGCCGCTCGTCATGATCTTCCCGGGCATCGTCATGTGCATGGGCGTGTTGGTCATCACGCTGCTGCCATTCTTCCAGATCCACAGCAAACGGCTCTTGCTCGTGTGTCTCATCGGCCAGGTCAGCGCGCTGCTCGACACGACCGCCGCGGGCACCGAGGTCAGTGAGCGGAACGTCTGGGTGCAGTTCATCTTTTCGCTCGGCATCACAAGCTCCACGGGGCTCCGCTTTCTCGAGTCGACCGTCGTGCTCATCGGCTCGAGCCTCTTCTTCATCATCCTCGCGTGGGTGCGCTTTGTCTCAGAAGACGGCAAGGGCGGCGAGACACTGAGCGCGCCCGGCACGCTCAGTGCCGCGACTGTCATGTACTCGGTGCTGCTGGCGTTTCTCTCGTGGAACTGGGAGTATGAAGAGCGCCGTGACTTTGTGCTGACCGAGCGACTCGCGCAGGAGAACGTCATGGTGCAAATGACCATGGAGATGACGGGCTGGTTCAGCGGCGGCGCGGCCGAGAACGAAGCGAGCGACAATGTCTCGGCTGGCATTCTCAGCGCCAACTGCCACATTGATCCCAAGGACGTGCTGGTCAAGGAAGAGCTCGGGCAGGGCACATTTGGCTGCGTGTACGCCGCGACGTGGAAGGAGACCAAGGTGGCCGTCAAGAAGATCACGCTCCAGGGCGAGATCAAGGCGATCGTCACGAGCTTCGGCTCGGAGGCGAGTGTCATGGCGCAGCTACGCCACCCAAACGTCGTCATGTTTATGGGCGTCATGGTCCACCCCGAGTTTGTCGGGCTCGTCATGGAGCTGTGCCCCAAGGGCAGCGTTTACAGCGTCATCCACGCCGACGACTTGCGCATTGACTGGTCGCTACTACTGCGCATGATGCTCGACGCGTCGCGCGGCATGCACTTTCTCCACACGAGCAGTCCGCCGATCTTGCACCGCGACTTCAAGTCGGTCAACTTGCTGATTGACGCCGACTGGCGCTGCAAGGTCTCGGACTTTGGGCTCTCCAAGCTTAAGGCGTTTCGCGACGAGAATGACAAGTCGTCAGCGCCCAGCCGCGCGTTCGTGGGCTCGAGCATTTGGATCGCGCCCGAAGTGTTCAAGGGCGAGAACCACACGGAAAAGTCGGACGTCTACAGCTTTGGCATTGTGCTCTTCGAGATTCTGAGCCGCTCGATCCCGTACCACAGCATCTCGATCGATGCCGTGCCCTTTGTCGTGCAGGCTGGCAAGCGCCCGACCGACTTCTTTAACCTGGACGTCCAGGGCGGACCCGAGCTGCTCGACGTGCAGGCTGTGATGGGGCGCTGCTGGAGCCCGGACCCGCTCGCTCGCCCGTCCTTCTCGGCCGTCATTTCGACGCTTCAGACCGTGCTGTCCAAGCACGTCGGCGACGAGAAGTGGGAAGACCACATCATCTACCCGGACCGCAAGCTCGTCAACAGCAAGACGCTGCTCATGGAGACGGACGGGCTCTCAGTGCGCGAAGAGGACCTCATCATCGAAGGCGCGATCGGTCGCGGCGTCTTTGGCGTCGTCTACAAGGGCAGCTACTTTGGCACGCCCGTGGCCATCAAGAAGCTCCATGTGAGCGGCGTCCCCAAGAACACATTGGCTGAGTTCGACAAGGAGTGCGCCATCATGAAGGGGCTCCACCACCCCAACATTGTGCTTTTCATGGGCTCGTGCTCCAAGCCGCCGACGCTGCTGCTCGTCACGGAGCTGCTCGCGAACGGCTCATTCTTTGACATTTACCACAAGCTCCCGAAGCCCGAGCCGGCGCAGCAGCTGCGGCTCGCCTACAACATTGCATTTGACATGGCTAAGGGCCTCGCGTACTTGCACAACCACAATCCGATCGTGATTCACCGCGATCTCAAGTCGCAGAACATTCTCCTGGACGACAAGATGCGCACCAAGATTGCTGACTTTGGTCTCTCGAAGTTCCGCGACGTCGGCAAGACCATGTCGATTTGTGGGTCCCCACTCTGGGTCGCGCCCGAAGTCTTGCGCGGCGAAAAGTACGGCACGCCCTGCGACGTGTACAGCTACTCGATCATCGTATGGGAGGCGCTCGCGTGGGGCGAGCCGTACCCGGACCTGGGCTCGAGCGACATTATGAACGGTGTGGCGTGTGGCAACCTCCGGCCGACTGTGCCTGACGGCACGCCCCCGAGCCTGGCGCACTTGCTCGACGACTGCTGGACCAAGAAGCAGGACCAGCGCCCGCTCTTCAACGAGATCATCCCGCGGCTCGAGGCCATGGCCAAGGACTTTGTGCCGCAGCGGTAGACTCCTTTCACGGGCTCCCCCCACTCGATTCCCTTTTCCTCTCTTCCTATCTCTTCTTGCACATTGTTCCTGGATAACAACCACAGCAAAACCACTACCAAAACGCTAGTCCCTCCTCTTTATCTCCTGTTCATTTCTCTGGCGTAGGGTCGCTCGTCTCATTGACCTCAATCGTGACTGGCAATCTGAAATCGAAAACGCGGTATCGGTGGTTCAACGACTTGATCGTGTGCAGGCGGTGGACGCTCGCGACGGCACCGTCCGATGGGTTCGCCGTGGCAAACACGACGCGGCGCGCGCGGCTGTGCACAAGCGCCATGGCGCACATGGCGCACGGCTCCACGTCCATAAACACGTCGTAGCCCGTGCACAAGTATGACTCGGTCGGCGCCACCGTCATGTCAGTCGATGTCGCAGTGGAATCGTCCGTGCGACGCGGTTTCTTCTTTTTCGACGGGCCGCCATCTCCATCGCGGGCGCGGTCCCGCGCGGCGACGCCGTCGATCGCGACCATCACGGGATGGAATAGCGTGCGGAATGCGTAGTTGCCGTCGTCTCGTGCGTCTTGCAGTCGCGTGACCGAGTCCGTGACGACAGCGTACGTCGTCCCATCTTCGGAGCCGGTTGGGTCGGCAATCACACAGCCCGTCGCACAGCAACGCGACTCGGCGCCCTCCAAAGCCTCTGCTCGATAGCGCACGCCGCTCGCAATCGCCTGCCGCACGAGCAGCTCCATAGCGCGAACTTCACGGTCCGAAATGGGTTCGGTCTGCGTCTCGGGCGCGACGCTCGCGTGGAAGATGAGCGGCCAGCGCTTGGTGTGGATCTCCCACCTCTCGCGGGTCTCGGGCGCGCGCTTGAGCACCTCCACGACGCAGAGCGAGCCGTCGTACTCAAGTTGCAGCTGCTCCATGAGCGCGGCGTCGGCGTCGGCGCCAACGGGCGCGACTAGCGCGAGCAGCGTGCCGGGCGTGTGGTCGTGTTTCTTCATGCGCTTGAGGTGCGGGAAGCCCATGTCGACGAGGCTGCCGCACGCCGCTGTCAGCCGCTGAATCACGCGCGCGCCATGGCGGGCGGGGAACGCGAGTGCGTGGAACGCCTGCTGCGCGTCGGCGCTCTCGGCGGCGGCGGCGTCACGCGCGACAATCTCCTCCAGCAATTCCATCGTCGAGTGGGCGGTTATGAGGGTTCCTAACTGCTACAAAAGGGAAAAAGTGAAGCCATGTTGAATGGGGGAGATTGGTGTATGACTGCGGGAAGTGTATGGAGAGACTCAGACGAGAGCACTGGGCTCTAGTCTTTCCACGGGCACCGTACTCTCCTCGCCTTCGCTAAAGCCTGGCTTCCCTGTGACGAGCGACGGCGGCGCCGTCATCTTCCGGTACTGCAGCAGCACGGGGTACATCTTGTCGATGGCCTGGTGGAGATGCGCCGAGTCCTACAGTACATGACGCAAGCGCGAGTTAGAGTCGCGAACAGAGAGCACCGAGAGGCAGGGAGAGCGTACCCTTGCGCCACAGAGCACGATCTTGCCCGAGACAAAGATGAGCAGCGTCAGCTTGGGCTCCACGAGCTTGTAGATGAGACCGGGGAAGAGCTCCGGTTCGTACTGGGCGTTATTAAACACATCAAGTCAGTGCATGGGAAAGAGAGAGAGAGAGGGAGCAAGAGAGGGGCGACAACATACGCTGCAAAAGCGCGCGTGGTCGTTGAGCAGCCCTTCGAGACGGATCGGGAACCGAACGTCGCACGTGCCCATGACGTTGCGCACTTTAAACTCGGAGAAATGCGCGGGGAAATTGAGTTTCTATCCATCGAGTCGTAATACCACACGTGAGCTTCGACCGTCATGATATAAACCAACGGTCGTTTCCGCACCTGAATGACGCGTGTGAATTTGCGAGCAGCTAACCGACAACTCGCTTCGCTTGTACCACCAGTGATCACAATCTGTACACCCAGAGACCCAGCAGAAAGAGGGGTTAGCCACTGGTGCATTTTCTGCCATGTCGCTGTCGCATGCAGTACCTTTCCAGACCCGAATATTAATGCTGTGGTCTTGGGGTCGCGAAGGCGCATGATGACGGCAGAGAAGCGCTACATAACCGACAGTTGTGACTGGGATGTTTGCATTAGCGCCGCCGCCGCCATGACGCGCTTGCTCACCTTGGGGTTGTATTCAGCGTTGCGTGCGTGCAACGCAATGGTCTTGAGCTCGAGCGGCGTCTTCAGATCCACGGTGCCGACCACATTCCTATAGGAGCCACACTTGGGTCGTGAGGACCTCTGGAGTTCCGCCACGGAGGCGAACGAATGAGCCACGCACATGATTTTGACTTGGAGGTTGAGCTTCTCCTCCCAGTCGTCGTCCACTTGGATCTCTCGGTCGGGCAGGCCCTGCAGGTCCGAGCTTTTCTCTTCTATAAGCGCCAGTTGGCGTTCCTTGACAGCGCGGGGCGCACGCGAGGCCGCGCCGACGCTCACCGCTGCGCTCGACATACTGGTGTTGATGAGGACGGGACTGATGTCTTCTGCTGGTTGGTGTCTTGCTGGGAGGTTGATAACCTGTTTTTAACAGATCGTCTAGAATTGAAATTTTCCGCAGACTTTTCAAAAATGGCACAGGAAGAGATATCCATGTGACCACACACAAAACTGAGCCGTTTTTCCAATAGACCTGCGAGTTGGTTATTGGACTTCCGATCAGTGACAGGCGAATCCACTGGATTAGGGGTGGGATATCCAATACCACAATGTAACCAATTGGGTAGAAGAAAAGTGCGATGTGATGAGCCATCTGGTGTGTAAATCGACTTACTGATCAAAAAGGCTGTCACCAAGTCAGTGACTATGCGAATGGTCAGCATGGGGGAGACCTGCGCGGGAAAAAAACAAATTGAACATTCGAGAGCAATCACTGTCGCGCCAAACACTCACGGGTTTGAGACCGCAAAATCTCGCGCCAAATGTTCGTACCATCAGCTCGAATGCGTGGGTGGCCATCATTTTGTGGCTGGCATCATTCTCCAAATCTACCCCTTCAGCCCACCCCAGCCGAGGCCAGCCAAACTCCTTCCCACCGTGCTTTCCGCCCATGGCGTCTGCCACCCTCAGCGCCCGCGCCGTGCATGACGTCTTGCAGCGGCTCGTCACTGCTGAAGCAGGGACGCACGACGAGATCGCCAGCCAGTATCTCGTCTGCGAGAGACGACGATTGCTGGACGAGGATGACGACAACGATCGCTCGTCCGACTCGCCCATTTTGGACGCCTACATGAAACAGGGAGGGTCAGAGGCAATCGTCACGCTCGCGAACTTCACGCTCACCGAGTTCCTCGGTGTGTTCAGCTACGTTGAGACAGACTTGGCCACCGCCTGGACGACTGGCAAGGGGCGAAAGAGCACCACGACGCCTAAGGACGCGCTGCTCGCGACCCTCACCGTGCTGAAGCATTACCAGACATGGGACAAGCACGCGCTCGACTTCAACTACAAGTCTCCGACGTTTGAAAAGATGGTTCATCGTGTCATCGACATATGTAGTCCAGTCTCCTACCAGCTTCTTGTTGTGCCGACCTCGATGGCCCAGCAGCGCGCACACAAGACGACTTCTGCGAACTATCTGTATGCTTTGTAGGCGACGGACGTGAAATTTCAGCCAAGTTTTCGTCCTGGTGCTCGCTTTAAAGGGTCTCAGCTATTTCTCAGCCAGACACAAGTTGTACCGTTACAAGATTGAGGTCTCCGTCGCGTTTCCCGGGTTTGCCGTTGGCATGACGCAGCACTATCCAGTGTGGAAGAGTGCGAGGTAAGAATCGTAGCGTAAACGATCGCCTCCACACACACCAACAGAAATAGATTCTTGGTGCTGGTGAATCGCCACTGATGTTGACACCGCTTTGGATGCCGCTGTAGGCGGTGAACCGTGGTCACTCTGCCGACCGAGTTGTCCGGTGGTTTTGCCGAGCGTTTGTGAGGTGTCGTGTAGTCGGGCGCTCATTTTGGAGAAGTCCGATCGGTGTCATCCGGCCGGATGAAGACCCAGACAGCAGTGTGGAGCAACCAGTGGGACGGCCCAAGTTTCCAGTTTCAGGTTCAGGTTTCAGTGCATATTTTAGGACCCTGCATATTTTAGGACACCAGGACGAAACCCCTAGGATAGTGACAGCCTTTAATTAGGATACCCAGTGTCAGTAGTGACCAG
>JAADXL010000320.1:0-33470 GCA_023337755.1 Pythium aristosporum
CCCCCCCCCCCCCCCCCCCCCCCCCCCCCCCCCCCCCCCCGCCCCCCCCCCCCCCACGATCCCGCGCTGCACGGGGTCCAGCTGGACGGTGGAGCCATGTGTCGCCCAGTCGCAATCGCAACCGGCTGGCGCCCTGGCTCTGCCGCGCGTTGTTGGACCGAAGGCAAGACGCAAACTGATTGGCTGATAGGCGAAATCGACTCAGACTCAGACCCCCAACTTCCCTACATTCCTTCACACACATCTTTTTTTGGTGGGTTATTAGCTGATGTTAGGAGTGGATCGTACATCCTGCCTCGGCCGTCATTCTACTATCCACTGACTTTTGCTCTTCCATGGAGCAAAACCTCCCAATTGACACGAGCATCCATTCTTTCCCTCTCTGGATATTCACACTTGGTCGCACGCATCTTGAGCGCAATCTTGGATATTATACCGTGAGAGACATTCTCGAGTCTGGCGGTCGAAGCCCACACGCACGTTGGATGCGAAGATGGGCACACATGCTCCTGGACTGGCGAGTCGTCCGGAACGTAAACGTTAGAACAGTAGGGGGTTGAAGACAGTGCACAACTACGATGGCATGGCCAACGCGATGGGGAGCACGACCAACGGCCAGCTCACGATTGTTAGCTCGTCACAAGTTGGGACAAGCTTCTGGCCGGAGGTTGTCACTCGCCCTTGATTTTTTCAAAATGAGCCGTGCAAATCCTGTACTGTACTGCAGCTCCATGCAATAGGATCCAGAGCGGGATCCTGAAGGATCACACCACGTTGCAGTCGCGGGCTCTTCAACTTGGTCGTGACCACACCTGGCGGGTTGTGCCACACGAATGCCATTCTCCAAAACCATACGCTTCCATCGACGCGCAGGAGACCCCCGCGATACTGACGAGTCCTGCAGCACGGGAGTGTGGGGAATCAATCTCTCCGCCGCAGATCCTTCTGCGAGGCCAAATGGTTGTTGGCATGTTGCGCGGGTCCTGAGTTTTGCCACGCGAAAACAATAAAAGTTGGCGACCCTTTCGAAGCAAGGGGCGCGCGAGTGAGACGTTGAAAGGCCAATGGACGTATCATCAATATCCGCCTCTCAAGCGGCACGAAGAGCGTTCTGAGAAGCTGGAGGGGGCCTATCATGCCATCGAACCGACGCCGAGGAAACGCCACATCAGAACCAGCAACGACGCTGCCGTGGACTGGCTTCCTGAAGATGAGCATCACCAGAATTCGAACACTATCAGTTCCTAACGTTTTCGGGCTGCATTCTATTTTGTGTGGACCACTTACATTCAGACCCGTTTATCTCCTCTCACTCAAACCCGGCCCGTTGTCCCGCCAAAACGGGTTTGGTCGGGACATTCTGGAAGGACCGGAGCGAATCATACAGTATCCAAGAAGAGAGCCGAGCTGAGCTCTTCGCATTCGAGATAGAAGAAGTTGAGAAGGAGAACCATGGCTGACACCAAGGCCCTGTGGGCGCCCGTCAAGTGGGCGCAGCGCAAGGACGCGCTCTACGTGACGGTGGACCTTCCGGACGTCACGGAGGAGCAGGTCAAGCTCACCAACAAGTCGCTTTCGTTCAGGTACGAAGACGTCTCTCTCTCTGATAGACTCGGATAGGCAATCTCATGGGTGCATTGTAGCGGTCTGAGCAACGGCAAGAAGTACGAGGTGCAGCTCGAGTTCTTCAAGGAGGTGGACGTCGAAGACGCCCAGAGTGTGTGGGCCAAGGCCGACCGCAATGTCCACTTCCACATTGTGAAGAAGGACAAGGAGGAGGAGTTTTGGCCGCGCTTGCTGCAAGACAAGGTGCTCGAGAAGACCAACGTCCAGACGGACTGGTCCAAGTACGTCGACGAGGACGAGGAAGAAGGGCAGGGCGGCTTTGACCTCAGCGCGCTGAACGGCGCCGGCGGCTTTGACATCAACCAGATGATGGCGGCGCAGAACGCCGGTATGATGGGAGGCGACGACGAAGAGGACGAAGGCGACAGCGACGACGAGGACCTGCCCGACCTAGACCCCAACTAAATGCTCCACCTGATCCAGCACCCGAGAGTGACCGACAAAGCAGGGGAGGACGCGAATACTTGAGTCCACAGAAAAAACAGAAACGCACGATGAGTTTGATGCAAACACACACGCTGCTATTGCGATTTCTTAAGCGTACGTGGAGCTCCATTTTGCACGAGACGGAGAGGACCAACGTATGGACTCTGGCGTTGAAGCAGCTTAGTAGTATAGAAAAAGTACCTTCACACAAGTCGCAGGAATTCGACCACCCACCGACCTTGTAGGACTCGATGGTGGCGTTCGTTCATATATAATCGCCAACACCACGCACGACCACGGAGGGTGCTTTTACGCTGCTAGGCAGAAAAGCCCCTTGTCGTCCGGGTGCTTGCGGAAGCGCATGTTGGAGAACAGGATCTTGCGGACCGACGATTTCCAGACAGGCGACTTGCGCTGGTCGCTGGGCAACAGAGAGAGCTGTGAGGAGGTGGAGAACCTCGCAGTGCCCTTACTATCTGAGGGTGTACCCACCTCTCGAGCTTCCAGTTGAGTTGGCTCTCGTACTGCTTCTCGACAAAGTCGCAAATGTCCTTGAACGAGCCCTACGATTAAGAGGTTGTCTTTATTAGCAAGGCGATCTCTTGCCTGCAAAGCCGCCCCACAAAGGAAACTCTGCCAACCTTTCCATGGGGAAGCGATGTCAGTGCGTGCGAGATCATGTCACCGTACGTCACACTCGCCACGGGCTTGCGGTATTCTGGCAAGAACAAACGCAGTGTGATGAGCGGGGGATTTCCGCGGATTGGAGACGACGGGCTTACGGTTCTCTGGGACGCCATCGCCGTCAATCTCCTGGCACGACGGACAGTACCAGGTCTCGGGCGGGTCCTGGGAAGGGTCCAAATCGACGCAGGCCATGTGGTACCAGTTCGATCGGTCCGAGCACTTCTTGTTGTCGCACGCGATCATGTTGCCAAAGCTCGCGCCCTTGCAGACGCAGTATAGTCGCGTCTTGCGCTGTTTCTTGCTGCTGCCCTTACTGCTGCTGTGGGACTTGTTTCCACCACCAGGAGATGACGAGGACGAGCCCGAGTGCTGGCTCTTGAGGCCTTTGTTCGATACCGACGGATGCGACCGTTTGGCCTTCTTCGTCGGCGTCGTGTCGCTCATAAACATCTACAGTTCGCTCCCAAAGCAGTCAGTGTTGGCATCTAAAACACACAGAAACATGGCGAGAGATACGCACGCCCTCATTATCGGACGAGGACGCTGAGGAATGGTTGTCCGTGTCGGCGGCGTAGTGGGCGCCGCCCATGGCGAATGTCTCATGCCGGTCACGGTGGTCTCGCCCCCCAAGCTCAAAATCGTCCGAGTCGCTATTCGATGAGTCACTGTGGCTGTCGGTATCACTCGAGTCGTTTTGCACACGAATGCCTTTGATCTATGAAGACGGAGACCACACTGTTAGCACTCGAGAATGAGATCCCTCCCGCTGTTGCAAAGCTCTCATACGTAAGAGACGAACGAGGCGATGCTGGTCTCTTCGTCCGCCACTTTGCACTGCTCCCCAAAGTGTCTGCATCGATGAACACCAGTAATTTCCGTCTCAGTCACGACAGCCTGCCTCATCACGAAGAGTCATGACGACGTACTGCGCAACGACAATCGCCAGTTGCTCCTTGCAGCTCCCCGGAACCTCTCGGATACCATGGAACGCCATATACCGCCGCAGTGCGTTCGCCTGGCGCATGCACAAAGAATAATATCAATACTTCCTCTACCCTTACACACACACAAGACACAACGCGCAAACACTGACGCGAAGCTTCGTGAAGTCGACCGTCATATTGAGCGGGTACTGCTGCCGCACGCTGGGCGGCCGCGACGACGCTTGGCTCACGGCCGGCGCCTTCTCTTCGTCCAACGCGCCGTAGCTCTCATTTTCTCGCTCTGGCGCCAGCGCGGCGCGAGCGTCCGTGCGCAATTCCGCCATGGTTTTCACGGGCTTCGAACTTTGGTTGTGCTGATTCCCTCATTCCGCGACAATGCGATGATAGTGGATTCAGTCACTCGCGCGAAGGTATTGAAGCCATACAGGATATCATTTATAGCAGGTACTTGAAGAAGTTCTTCAACCTTAGCCAAACCAATATAGCCAGGATATCCAGTTTGGTCAGGTTGTTGAAATGGTCCTGACTCCATTGGGGACATGTTTTCTGTGTGCATAGAACCGAAAGCGCTGGCTTCAACCTGCACCAACCTGAAATTTACACGCACCGTGCGGTAATATATTATATCTGAAAGGTTTTACGTGGTTAGTTACCGTATACCATTCTCAGATAAGAAGTCTCAGCAGCACACATTGGCCCCGAGTGTCGAGACCGCTCGCGCTCAGAACTCGACCGACGCCTTGGCCACAAACTGCCCCGTCGGCGAAGGCGGCGTCGCCACGTGCTTGTTGACATTGCTGTGCGCTTGTTGTTGCTGCTGCTGGACGACAAAGTCCTGGCGCATCTGCTCTTGCTGGTCCTTGATCGAGGCTTCTCGTCGCTTGCTGTGTTCGACCTGCTGGCGCAGCATGGCTTCCTTCTTGGCGTCGCCAATCAGTGACGAGCGCGGCGGTGTGGACGGCGCAAGAGAGGACTCATCCACCGGTGAGCGTGGTGGAGTAGACGGTGCGACCGGAGATGCGGCCACCGGCGAACGCGGCGGGGTAGATGGCGCAAGCGGAGATGCGGTCACCGGTGAGCGCACCGGCGAGGGCGGCATGGGGCGACGTTGAATCTCCACTTCGATGAGCGGGTGCTCGTCGTCTTTTTCTTCTTCCTTGATGTCCAATTCGCGCAGGTGTCGCTCGGCTTCTTCGCGCTCCCGCTCGTGCTGCTCGCGCTTGTGGCGCCGCTGCTCGTCGAGCATCGACTCGCGCCGCTGGTGCTCCTCTTCCTGGCTCAGCCGTTGCTCGTGCTGCTGCGCTTCGAGTCGCTCTTTTTCCTTTCGTCGCTCTTCGGCCTGGCTGCGCAAATGCGCCTGCAGTAGCTCTTCTTCGCGGAGGCGCTCGGCCTCCATCTCCATGAGCTGGCGCTGCTCTTCGAGACGCTGCTGCTCAGCGTGCTTCTGCCGCTCCAACTCGTCCGAAAGGCGGAACTCACTGCCGGGGTGCACGCCCAGACTCGCGCGCACGCTGCCTCCAACAGACCGTCGTGCGGCGGCAAAGTTCTGGAAATCGGTGATCGAGTTGCGCGACAGGTCGCTGTCCGTGACGCTGTTCGGTGCGGTTGAACCACCGGTGAGCGCCGAATGAGGTGCCTGCATCATGGAGCGGCGCTGTGGTAGTGGCTGGCCGCTGTTGATGTGGAAGGCCACGAGTAGCTGCTCGACCCAGTCGTTCATCTCCAACTCGGTCCCGGCCGCGACGATGAAGCGGCGGTCCGCGGCGTTGATCGCAATGCGCCAAATCGTCGAGGCCGAGCTGCCCGTCTTCATCGAGTCGGCGGGCATGACCTCGATCGACTGATCCGTGCAGCGCGTGAGATCCACTTCGCCCTTGAGCTCGCCGTTCTCGTACGTGTAGTACGAGAGCTTGCGCGGCGTGAGCACGAAGAACCGCGGCTTCCAGTTGCGGCGCCCGAACGGGCCCGTGCCCGAGCCCTTCTTGAACAGCACGCCAGTGCGCAGCGGCTCCTCGCTCGTCATGGTGGTCGCTGGGGGAGTTCTGAAGTAGACGCCGAAGGCTGCTTCGAGTGTGTGGAGACGATCTCTTTTTGTCTGGTTCTCTCTCTCTGGAAAGCTTCGAGCAGACCATAGCACACACTCTGTATGAGAAAAACCGTTCTGACCGCCTGATCCTGATATTTCCACCTCGAATTTGAGGTGAAATTGACCTGATGGAGGAGTTCTGACCGTTTCCAGAAGGATAGAACAGGTTTTATCAGGCTGCACTTTTTTCAGGGTCAGCCTTGAGAAGTGGCTGCTGGAAGAAATGATTTTTTTTTATCAAATTCATCTGCACTCTTGGAAGGAGCATGAATCCATAAGCATTATATAGAGAGTAAGGGGCGGTCCAGTATCCCAGATTGGCTAGCGCAGACCACCGGATTTTGGCGGCCAGCGCTGCCGCCCGCCAGAGAAGACGCTGGTCAATTCCTGTTCTAGAAACCGCACAGGTTCTGGACTATATTGAAAGGAGATGCTCAACTTCTTCGCTCTGTATCACTGAGATCTCTTCGAGGTATACACCTTCAACAGTGTATACTCTGTCAACGCCACTCGGACATGCGCTTCATGGCGCCGCACTTGCTGCAGACACCTGCGTTCTTGAAGTTCTTGTGGCCGCACCCGGCCTTGCTGCACTCCCACTGGTCCGTCACTGCGACGGTCGGCGCGGCGACGCCGCTTGCGTGGATCGTACCCACTGTCTCCTTGGTCGACTCTTGCTGCTTCAAACGCGCAAAGAAAGTTCTGGCATCGTCGTCCTGGATGGAAGAGCTTTTTTCGGTGGTCGCAGTTTGTGGGGCGGTGCCTGGATCCACCGTGGCATTCGAGACAACGTGGTGCCTCTCATCTCTTTCTGTGTTCGCCGGTCGTGTGGGCGAGTACGAGTCGCTTCGATGGGAAGCCTTCTTGCTCTTCTTCGCCTTCTTGTACTTCTTGCTTTTCTTGTGTCTCTTTCGAGTCTCGTGCTGCGAGCGTCTGCCGCCAGCGCTACTGGACCCGGACGCATCTGACGAGTACCCGCGCAGGCTGCCACGAGGAGATGGAGATGCACTGCGTGATTTTCTCCCACGCGTGCGTGAGTAGGCACGATCGCCGCTGCGGCTGCGCGATCGACGGCGCTCGCGCCTGGACAATGAACGCCGTTCGGACGACGCACTTCGGGTTCGGCAAATTCTTCGTGGCGCGGGGGCGCTCGCCGCTGTTGCCTTGCCACCACGACGGTCTCGGCTGCTGCTGCGGTGACGGCTGCGGCTTCTCGAGCGCGGTCGTCCTCTCCGCGCGGTGCGCTCCCGCGAGCCGCTACGACTTCTGCTGGTCATTGGATTCCAGAGTGCGAAAACTGGCGAGTCACACATGTCACTCTTTCGAGAAATGCCACATGTAAGGCCACGCCATTCGAAAGATGAGCGTACGGGAAGTTTGAGATATAGACAGAAGGACAAAGTGTCCGATGGAAGAGCAACCCGCAGAGTTGATTTCATCACGTACTAATCTTTCGCCTTTTACTAAAGATTACCGTGGAATCGACTCAACTAATGCGGCTTCACCCAATTTCTGAACCCCCCTCGCGGGGGTAACTGTATCCGCACCTTTTTATCTCCGTTTTCTCCATTTATCTCGATCCCAATCCTTCTTCTTCGTACAACCCACGCTCCTATTTAGCACGCCCTTCTCCATGTTACTTTGGTTGTGAGCATGAGCCGAAGAAAACAATCGTGCGTTCTCCAAACAGCGGATTCTTCCACCTCGCGCTCACCTTGGACCCCTGGAGACTGAGACTGAACTGGGCGTGGGTGGAGATGCTCTTACAGTGAGCCATAACTGGGGTTGTCCAGGTTTGGACTGATGACATGGTGAAGGATGCTCGTCCATCAACAGCCCTCTTGAGTCTCAGTTCCCACTAGCCCTGGCCGCGAGAATCTTGCTTGGGGCCAATCCAGACTTTAGCAAAGCCCTATGCTGTATGTAGTATTATATGCAATCCCAGACCACGCATTCGTGTTATCATTTCTTTCGTATTGGCAGTCCTTTATCCAGAGCCGGCGAGTCGGTCTCTTTCCCTTCACTGGGAGCTCTTCCTTCCGTTCAGATGCATCCCCAGGTCCGAGTAGCGAACGTCCCTCCCGCACTTTCTCACTACGCCCACCACACGTACAGTCGGACGACGATGACGACCTCACCGCCAAGAAGAAGCCGTTTAACCGTCGAGCGAGGCGGCACCCGAGATAATCTCAATCAGCTCGGTCGTAATACGCGACTGACGCGCCTTGTTGTACACGAGCGTGAGCGACTGGATGAGGTCCTGCGCGTTGTTGGTCGCGTTCTCCATGGCCGCCATACGCGAGCTCTCTTCCGAGGTCGAGTTCTCAACGATGCCGTGGAAAATGGCCGTCGCAATCTCAAACTCCTTGAGGTCCGCGAGCAGCTCGTTCTTGTCCTCGGGCTCGAGCTCGTACTGGTCCCAGTCCTCCGACGTCGGCGACACGGCAAGCGAGCGCACGGACGGCAAGTAGGCAATGGCCGAGATAAACTTGTTGTACACGACGTGGACCTTTTCGTTCTCGCGGGCCGACCCGATCACGAGCTCGGCGATCGCGCTCGCGACCGTGAAGGTCGGCGGGTTGGCGTACGCCTCCGTAGCCGAAGCACGGATCACGTCGGCAAAGTCACGGCGAAGCTGCGCGCGGCCCTTGTCACCGAGCACGATCACGTCCGAGTTGGCGCGGTCAAACGCGGCAAACTGCTTGCGCACCGTCTTGGCGATACCCGAGTTGATGCCGCCACAGAGACCACGGTCCGTCGAGACGACGAAAAACAGGTTGTTCTCGCCCTCGAGCTCCTCCTTGGGCACGACGCCGTCCTTCTCGACGATGCGGTGCTTGCCCGACGTGTTGTCGAGCCACGCGACAAAGGGGCGCCCCGCCATGAGGCGGTTCTCGGCGCCGCGCATCTTGGCGGCCGACACCATCTTCATCGACTTGGTGATCTTGGCAATGTTGGACGTCGCCACGATACGCATCTGGACTGTAAAAATGGGAGCCCCAGGAATTAGTCCAGCAGCTACTGCATGGACGCCAGACAAGGAAGGGATCACGTACTCTGCTTCTCGGTGGCCATGCCACGGACCTGCTGGCCGGCCGCCCTGTTCATTACAGGCACATCCACAGAAGAGGCATGTTAGACACGTATAAAGGGACCACACAGGAGCGTAGTAGACGCACTTGATGGCGGGCACCGCCGCGTTCTTCACAAGCGCCACCATCTTATTTAGCTGCTTCCGTCGGCTCTTGAGAGAAATGCTTCACACACACACAAGCAAGGGGGGACGGCACGTGCCGTTTGTGGTGCGCAAGCTCAGAGGTTTCTGAAATCTAGAGATCGGGCCAGCACAAGATGTTGAAATATCGAAAAGATGGCGGTTTTGGACCCGGACGGGTTTAGCCCGGACCAGTCTCTACAGATACTACAATAGGGTAGTTATAGATATGCTAATTAAGTAGGTTGAAGTGGCAGATCTTCCGTGGATGAATCATTCGCTGGCCCCAAACAGGTCATCGCAGTTTGCAGTGGTTTGGGGTGCTCTAGCTCCACTCATCCCCTGTGAGTGTGGGGCCGTGATCAGTCATGCTTGAGGGAGTATCCTCCCCCCACTTCGCATGGGGCTCTCGCCCCAAGCCAAAAGAGGGATGACCTACTGGCACATGCTGACCGAAAAAATACCCAGTTTTCACCTTTGCACTCATTCTCCGTCCTTTTCGCCAACTGCAGTATTGTCCTGTACTTTGGTGATGGATCATCGCCGTGGATCGTAGGTGAACCGTACTGTGCTGGCTGAGGAGCGTTCATTGATGCTCCTCCTCCGGAGTGGGTCCTTCCCCTCTGTGCGTCAGCGTTGTCGTGATACCTTTGTTATCCGCATAAAAGGGAATCGCCCTTGAAGAGCTCCCATGGTCCGGAGACTCTCCAATCGCAGAGCCTCTGGTGTCAGAGTGAAAAGCTCACCAGCTGAGAATGTATCTAGATGGCCAGTCGTGGGACATGCTCCGAGTGAGAGAACAGAGGGACATAGAGTGAGCATCCCCTCTCCTCCCGACACGCGTTGCCGTGTCGTCGTGGCCACACCATGGCATCAAAAATTTCCTCCAGACCGAATCTCGGGGCAAAACAAGCATTTTTAAGTTAGTATACTGGTACTCCCCATATCAAATTACAAGCTCCAATGCACTGAATCCTGTTATGATAATGCAAGTTGGGCTAAAAAATACTCATCTAGGGTATTCGTAACCATCTTTCACAGGTTTACCCCAAAAATGCGTGTTGAAATGTGCGTTTACAGACCACCCATCTTGGATACACCCTATCTTGTCGTGCCATCGTGGCCAAGAGTGGCTTGATGACGCTCTGTGCGATATGCGCCCGTTCATGCGGGTGGATAATCTCAGGGGGGGTCGTTATTCGTACAGTATGCTGCTTGGGTGACGGGCAGGCAGACTAAGTCGGGCAGCTCCCTTGTTTAGGAAGCCATCGGCTCCAGCCTTCCTCCCCCATTGACCAAATCGCCGCTTCCTACGCACGAGCCACGCAGCCCCCATGGCCTGGCCACGCAGTCGCAAGTCCATCGACGACCAGGAGCCGATCCTCTATTCGGGCGTGCTCTTCAAGCGCGGCTACGGACGGCTGCTCGGCCGCAAGACGTGGAAGCCGCGCTACTTTGTGCTCACGCGCACGACGCTGCGGTACTTTACCTTTGAGAACGGCAAGCTGCGCGGCGAGATCGACCTCTGCCGCTGCAGCGAGAGCGCGTTGGAAGTCATGCCGGCCGACCTGTGCAAGCGCGGCCGCTCGCCGACGTCGATCTGGCGGCTCGCGCTCAACGTCCCAAAGGGGCGACGCCTCGTGCTCGCCCCAGCGACCGAGTTCGAGATGAACGTGTGGAGCCAGAAGATTCGCCGAGTGCTGCGTGCGCTCGCGGCGCCGCAGCATGCTCCACTAATGGAGAGCCACCCTGACAAAGCTACCGAGGAGATCGTCCAGCAGGAGAAGGTCTCGGTGCAAGCTCCGGACGAGCCAGTGGCGACTGTCACGTGGAAACCAACGACGACCGACTTCCATAACTTTGTCGCGCAGCCGCGTCGCTCCACCATCTTCCGCCGCCGGTCGATCGAAGGGTGGTCCACGGCTCCCGGTGCCCAGTATCGCTCGACGGAGCAGGTCGAAGACGGCAAACGACTGCAGAAGGAGCTGGACGAGCTGCGCGCGGGTCTTGCGGTCGTGGCCTCCGAAGCTGGTACCGAGTCGGTTGATGAGCAAGACGATGTCATCAGCAACGATGCAGAGGAGAGAGAAGAGGAGGCCCTGCTCAAGGCCATTCAGGAATACTCCGAGGCCCACGGCGACCACAGCAGCCCAGTGGAGACCGAGTCCTCGGTCGGTGCTGAGAACTCTTCTTCTTCGTCTCTCCACGACGATCCACTTGCCGACACTGAAGAGCAAGAGGGAGACCGTGCGAGTATTCGCATGTCGCTCGGCCCAAAGAACCCGGTCGTCTACATCAAGAACGAGGAGACGACTGACAAGGCGGCGGCCTCTGAAACGGAGGTCAAGGTCAACGAGATGGTGGCCAACGACATGGTCGTCAGTGGTCCCAACGACACTTGGTTTGCAACGTTGAGGGCCTCGTGGCGAGCGCACCGCGGCGAGAAGAAGAGGCACCGCACCCGTGCATCGCATCGAGGCAACTCCTTCCGTGAGCAGCCTCAGCGGCTTCTCTAAACTCCAACCTACAAATTCCCTACAACTGTAATTACAATGAAATAGACATACTGCGTACAAGCTCCAGTCACGCTCACGGCACCTTTGACAATTTCATCTAGCCGATCGCGAGCGCATTGAACTGGGCGGGGCTGATACAAACGTTGCGGATGAGTTCGTTTCTGTGGTCTCCCACTTGCTCGCGAACGTTGCGACGTCCAAGGAGTCCACACACTATTTCAATGTGGTGCGACAAACTACGAGGCAACCGCGAAACCTGCCACGGCACAAGTGGCATGATGCCAGATTATGTCCTTCCATCATCAAGTTCCTTCGGATTCACTGCATGCCGAGGCAAAGAAACGTGGAAGCCTCTAACATCGTCGCTCGAAAGATGCGAGAGACCGACGAGACATGAGCAATCGCCTGGTCGTGCTGCAGCAAGTCCGTGGTATCAACAAAACTCGAGCGCGTGGCAGCAACAAAGTTGATGTCGAGAAAGACAGCGAGAAAGTTGTCATCACCAACGTGCCACTGCACTGACACTGCGGAAGTCGGTGTCCGTCAAGTCCCAAAGCCGGCAGAAGCATGTCTCGTACCGTGTCTCAGTTGGTGGCGGCCACGATGGCGACGAGTATGGTTCGGGGAGCTTTATCAAGGCCGTGGATGCTCTGGGTGACTGTACACCGCCGGAGCGCTCCTTCTGTTCAGCCGTCAGCCGAAGCTCTGATGAAGAAATTTCGACTGCGTTCTGTATCCTGAACCCCTGTAGATAAATAATTAACTGTTGCACCCCAAAACTATCCGTACTCACGCAGACTTCCGCTCATGTCTTCTTGTCTTCGTCTCTCAAACGATCCCCGAGCGTTTACTGGAAGCCACCAGTTCCCATGAGAAGCGATCGCACAGCGCGTTTGCGTTCTCGCGTGTAGTATGTCAGTTCATCCCTCAATAACGCGCTCTCTTCTTCATCCTGGTCGACTGCCTGCATCTCCCCACGTAGCTCGTGAATCTTTCGCTTGGACACTGTGAGTCGACTTTCCCAGTAGTGTGTGCTCTTCATCGTAGCATCCAGATCCTCGAGATCCAGTGGACGCACTTTCACAGCCTCGACCGGTGGCTCCGAAAGAGTGGAACTAAGCTGGTCGTCTTCGACAATCGTCGGGATTTTCGGCAGAGAAGAAAGGGGTGCGACCATTGGGGCTCCGACACTGGACGCTAGCGCGGTCGGAGTGGTCGATTCCAGCTGGGCTTGCATCTCCTCGGTGTCCTCCACACCTTCCCCATCGCTCACGTCGGACGATTGGTCGGCAAAATCTCGAGCATCTTCATGATCTTCACCTTCCGACATATCTGTGCCTGAGCTAGAAGAGACAGATGGTTCATCGGTCGCATACAACGTCGATAGCGGAGGCACTGCTGTCTGGGACTCGCACGATTCATGGAGTGGCGATGAAGGCGATGACACCAAAGGCGGTGATCCGCAGGGCGGGGGAGACACTGCTTGCGCGTGCTGCTCCAACTGGGACAATACCGTTTCTTGTGACACAGGCTGCGGTGGTTCTGGCTCGCACACCCACGAGAGCGCTGTTGGCGTGTTTGCCATCACACCACTTTCGCTCGGCGCTTGGTCATGCCAGTGCGCTTTCCCCGCTGCCAGTGGTACCGTCGCCTCCGCCGCCAAAGCATCCTCAGTTGGTGCGTGGTCCGTGTCACGGTCCCACGAACGCATCGCTGTCGGCTTCTCCACCATTTCGCTTGGCGCATGGTCGTGCCACTGCGGATCCATCGCTTCTGCAGCCGTTGCCGTTGTCGTCGCCATGTCCGCTGGCTCGCTCTCGGCAGTCGTCTCACCCGGCGCGTTCTCGCGCCAGTACGCGCGCAGGAGTGCCATGTACCCATTCTTGTGGTCGTTCATCTCGGGGCCTTTGCGCACGATGCGCAGCTTGAGGCGGTACACTTCCTTGCGCAAAACCTTGGAGCGGTACCTCTCCAGCGGCTCCGTCATTGGCTGGTGGTCGGCGCCCGCATCGTCTCCAGTGCCGCTGGCCAGCAGTAAGTTCGTGAGCGCGGAGAACGGCGCCACGCGCGTCGCCATCTCCATCGGTCGCGTTGG
This sequence comes from Pythium aristosporum, assembly GCA_023337755.1. Taxonomy (NCBI): domain Eukaryota; phylum Oomycota; class Peronosporomycetes; order Pythiales; family Pythiaceae; genus Pythium; species Pythium aristosporum. The sequence goes on from JAADXL010000320.1 coordinate 13,595, forward strand.
AAGATTTCCCCCTTCTTCGTGGAGCGATAATGGGGGCGGGAAATAACTTCCAAGGCGTCGGCAACTTGGTCACTAAAAATACCTCACGACAGTGACCTATGTGGATTTGTCTCGAAAGAGTGACTAGTACAGTGACATTGAAGGCATGAAACCACAATGAAAAAGTGCAGGAAAATGACGATTGGCTTAAGAGTGAATGGGAGGGTCTCTTAGTGGGTCCTAGACGCAGACTGTGTACGAGGGCGGCGTGCTCTGCACGCGGATGCCCGCGAGCTCGAGGCGGAAACGCGTGGATTCGTCCAGTTCTTGGAAACGGCGCTGCGGATGAGGCACCACGACGTCGTTGCCCGGCGACTTTTGCTTGCCGCCGAGGCGGTGGGTAAACAGCGTCTTTCCTGGCAATTGCTCTGCTTGAATCAGTCCACCATGGCGTGTTGTATCGCTGTTTGGACGTCGTCCTGCCGGCACAAGCGAACGCATCGCAGCCATCGCACGGCGAGCAAATCGCACGAGGAAGCACGCGCCGACGCTCTTCTCGGCCGCGATCTTGTTTGTCTTGCCGCCATCGGCCTTGGTGCTGTTCATGCGCTGCGTAGGAGCTTGCCTGTACGAGAGCTCCATCGGGTCGTTCTCGACGGGGCGGTTGAACGACGTGATGGGCTGCTCGTAGAAGGCGAGCTTCGCGTGGAGCCGCTTGAGCTCGTCGGGTAGCGTGCGCGTCGTTGGTTTCGCGCGTGCCGTCGGAAGCGAAAGCTGGTGGCTGGAGACTGGGGCCATCCCTTCGAGTTGTTGAGTCCGCTGAGAATCGAGAAGTGGGGGCTGGAAAGAGGAGGGCTAGGAATGTCTGGGTTTGCAAGAGAATGGCCACCGTGAGAGAACCCATCATTACAATGATGGATCCCGATCCGGATACTCAGCCTATGAAGAGCAAGAGAAGCTAATACGGCGAAGTATCATAGACCAAAAGGTTCACTTTCATTTCGTCTTTGTTTCCAATGCATTGGGTCCGACCACGCGGTCCTTCCAAATCGCCCGACTAGAGAACTCGCATTGTACGAATCGCCTGACTGTTCCTCTTCTTCTCATGGGGCTTGGGCTTCCTGCTTTTCTACCACGGAAATACTATAGCTGTGTGTTTACATGAACGCCTCGTCGTCAAAGTAGTCGTCGTCGTCATCGTCCTCGACCTCGTCGTAGTCGAGTTCCATAAAGTCGACCTTCCAACGCAAAATGCCGCCAATGCCACCAAAGCCCTTGCAGAACTGCGAGCCTTCTTGCGATCGCGCCGTCACAAACTCGAGCGTCGTGCCAAAGTCCTTGTAGTTGTTGGCAAACCACTCGACGAGCGGCACGCGGTCCACTGTCTCGAGCTTGGCGCCCGTGTCGGGGTCGATGAAGTTGGACGCCACACTCTCCTCGGGCGGCGCGAGCAGCTTAAACGTCTCGGCCGACGTCGACTCGTTGCGCAGCGTGAGGCGGTGGTGCGGCAGATCCTCCCAGACAATGAGCGTCTCGACGGCGCCGAGGTCGAGTGCACGCATGGTATCGGTAATGCCAAAGCAGTACTTGCCCGAGTCCTGCGCAATCTCCTCCATGTACTTGCAGATCAGTCGCTTCTCCTGGACAAACTTGACGTTCGCGAGCGTCTCGGCAGCCTGCTCAATGGCCTGGTTGAACCCGTTCTCGCCGCCGTACGACACGTCCACGACCTTGACGACAATCTCGAGCAGGCGCTTGTCAAACATGTCACTCGCGTTCAGCTCATTCTTGAAGTCGGCCGAACCGGCGAGCACGAGCCCCGTGCAGTTAGGGCGGTCGTTCGTAATGAACATTTGCGTCGCAACCTCGGCCACCTTGCGCACATAGTTGTGGCGCTTCTCCATACGGATACGCGCGAAACGCAGCGCCGACTGACCACCGCGGCCGTGCTTCTTGGGCAGATCCACGGTAAACTTGTGGAGAATCTCGCGCGTGTTGCCAGCGACCGTGCCGTAGAGCGCGCCGTTACCGTCCATGATGATAAACCCGAAGCGGTCATTGTCCTGGAGCAATTCGCCGAGGGCTTCCGTGTGGAACTTGTTGTCGCACATGTAGAGCGACGTGTTGATGGGCTTGAACGGCTCAAAGTCAATGTTCACGCGCTTCTCCTTGCCCTCGTCCGTGACGACCGTGCCACAGTAGATAATGAGTCCATTGGGCGGGCACCGGTTGTAGAGCTTGAGACGCTGCTGCGCCGACGTGATGGCGCCGAGCACCGAGAGGCGGTTCACGCGCGACTTGATGTTGGACGCCGTGCCCATTTCGTCCGCAAGCATCTTGTTGACGCGCGAGATCTGGTCCTTGGGCGGAATGATGAGCGAGATCATGCTCGTGCCGTTGCTACCATACAGTGCCCCACCACCAAGTCAGGTTCAATCCACCGGCGGAAACACCCATCGCTCTGCACGTACCCACGCGCCGCCTGCAGCGACTTGATGAGCTTCTTCATCTTGAAGAGCGCGATCTGCTCGTCCTCCGTCGTGGTCGCCATGGTCGCTGGTCGTCGAGGGGAGAGAGGAGGGGGAGGGGAGGGAGCGGAGCTTCTGGTGGCCGGGCGAGCGGGTCTGCGTCTGGACCAGCGAGTGGTTTCCTCCCGGGCAAGAAACGGGAAAGCGAAGGGGGGACCCAGTGGAGCGGATCCCCTCGCTCCAATCAAAACGACCCGTGCATATTACGAAAATAGACGGTGCCACGCACCCCTCCCTGTCTCTTTTCCACACAGCGAATCTCGGGCAATCGCACGTCTAGGTTTGTAAATATTATACAACAACTCCACCCATCCCAGAGCCAGAGCTGAGTTTCAGATTAAACCACGATTGTACTATTTGCAGAAATAGACACGTTTCCTCCCGATAATTACGTGTAACGCAACGAGGGGTTCGCGCGATGGTGTTCATGGGGCTCGTCGCGCACCAAGTGGAGTGCGTGGGGCAGCACTTCCTCAATGGCCCAGAAGTTCTCGACCACGGCCTTGGGCTTGCCCGGGAGCGTGAGAATGAGCGTCTTCCCACGGATGCCGGCCACGGGGCGAGCCAGCACGGCCTTGGCCGTGATCTTCAACGAGCTCTCGAGCATCGCGATCACAAAGCCCGGGATCTCCTTGTGGAGAATAGCCTTGATGGCCTCAGGCGTCACGTCCCGCGGGCTGAAGCCCGTGCCGCCAGACGTGAGCACGAGATCCACGAGGTCGTCGTCGGCCCATTGCTTGACCGTCGCTTGGATCTGGTCAGCTTCGTCCGGCACAATAGCCGAGACCGCCACGTTGATTTGGACCTGCTTGACGCGAGCCAGCACGTCGGCCATGGCAGGCCCACTGAGATCCGTGGCCTCACCCTTGGACACGCGGTCGCTAATCTATCATATCAAAGAGAGATAGTCTTCTTGTGAGGGATCCCCGTGCAGACAGGCTCGATACAGATCATCGTTACCGTGAGAAGTCCAGCACGAAACGTCTTGAGTGGACGCTGGCTGCTGGTATCCGCAGTGGCAGCCGCTGGGGCTGCTGATGCCGCCGTCTCGTGGGCGGTCAGACCATGGGCGTTTGCGAACGCGTCGTCCAGTACGATCGCGAGTACTGCATCGCCCGCACGGATCTCTGTGCCCGTTGGCAAGCTCAACAGTGCGTTCGCGTTCCGGCAGCTACAGCACAGCAATCACTGGTTTCAGTACCCATACCCACCTACAACAAAGACGACACGACAGTACCTCAGCAGGCGCGAACTGATCTGTCGGCCCGTGCTTGTCGCGACAAACTTGTGGGTCTTGAGGTCCCATGCGAGCGTCGCACGGTGAAACTCGGGTCGCTCGCGGTCGAGCTTGACGTGGTGGCTCAACGTCGCGTAGACGCGCGTCTGCTTCCACTGGGACTCGGGGAAGCCCTGCAGCTTCTTCAATGCCGGGTGCACGAGCAGGTGGCACGTCGTAAAGGTACTCACGGGATTCCCAGGCAACGCAAAGACCAGCTTGGTTTGGCCATTGACAACCAACGTCGCAAAGGTTGTCGGCTTGCCTGGCTTCATGTGGAGCCGTCCAAAGTGGACCTTGCCGATGCGCTCCAGCAGTGGCTTGATGAGATCGTGCTCGCCCATGCTCACGCCACCGCTAGTGATCAATACGTCCACGGACTGCAACGCCTCGACAACCTTCATCTCGAGCGCAGCGTTGCTGTCACTGCAGATGCCCAAGTCCTTGGTCTCGACGTTCCAGCTCGACAGCAAGCCGAGCAGCATTGGACGGTTGCTGTCGCGGATCTTGCCCGGCGGCGTCGCCGCGAACGGCTCCACCAGCTCCGTACCCGTGGAAAGTACGCCCACCACCGGCTTCCGGAACACTTGGACGCGCGTCACGCCGGCCTGCAGTTGCATAGCGAGTCAGATAACACATCCTCAGTCCCATGCAGAGTACAACGAACCCACCGTTGCCAAGAGTCCAATCTCGGCGGGTGTGACGAGCTCATGTGCAGCTATGAGCTCCTTGCCCGGTGTGATATCGGATCCGATGTCGCGAATGTTCTGGCCGGGCGTCACGGCCTTGAGGATCTTGACCGCGACCTCCTTGGTCGCGTCGGCGGCATCATACACGCCGTCCGTATCCTCGATCTTGACCACGGCGTCGGCGTCGTCGGGCACGGGCGATCCGGTCGTGATGTAGGCAACGTGGCCGCTTGAGATGGTAACACCGGTCGGTGCATTCCCGGCCGCAATCCGGTTGAGAACCGGAAACTCGCCCTCGCCGTCGGACGCGACCACGGCGTAACCATCCATGATCGAGGCGCGGAACGGTGGCAGCGGTTCCTAATTGAGCCAGCTATATGATTAGCACGTGGGAAGCTCTTGAAGCTTTCTACAAGTGTTCGACAGTACCGTGCTCAATGCCGGCGCCGCGAGCACGCGGTGGAGCGCGTCGCCGGCGTCAATCGTCTCGGCATCTAGCGGCTGGCTCTGCTGCAGCACGATCTGCACGGCGTCGTCCACGCGCAGCATGTCGTACGCGCTCTCGCGCCGCGCCTGCGTGGACGCGCCATCGCCGCCGCAGTCGCAGAAGCTCATACTTTCTCGGATCTTGAATGCTGACTGACGGACTAATGATGTCTTCTTATTTCGGATCTTTTTTTGGTGACTCACCCACAAAACATCATGGTGTGGTCCACATTCTCCTGATGTAGTGTGGTGCACATCAAATACGGACAATGGTTTCTCGGCCATCTGTGATTGATCTCATATTTCTTCGGTCTCACTTGGTTCAGATGGCCCGCTCCCTGTCGCTGTCGCTGCGCGTGGTCGCGCTCGTCTCCCTCTGCCTTCTGCTTGCCGTGTCTCCTGGCGTGACGGCGCGCAATGACAATGGCGTGCAGGACAAGCCGCGCGGCTTTGCCGACGACCACGTGCGGATCGCGTTCTGCACGTCGTGCGGCTTCAAGCAGAACTTTATGGAGGTGAAAAACTACCTCGAGGACAAGTACCCGCACCTCGTGGACCGCGTGGACGGCTACAACTACGAAGTCGATCCGATGAAGGCGCTGCTCGCGCGCGTGCTTGGCTATACACAGCTCGTGGCCATGGTGCTCATGGTCTTTGGCGAAAGTGTACGATACAGAAGCGGTTTTGCGATCGCTTTGCTTCTGTTCACTAACGTGGTTGCCTGCCGCTGTACTGTAGATTTTCAATGCGTTGGGCTGGGATACGACGCTGCTGCAGAAGGCGCTGGACAACCGCATCGGCTGCTTCGCTGTCATTCTGCTCATGGGCTCCGTGTCGCAAGGGCTCGTGTCGTCGGGTGCCTTTGAGGTTTTCTACAACGGTAAGAGAATGGACAATAGCACTTCAGTGTGGGTTGAAGGATCTCACGGGTGGCTCTCTGTTCGTTTATTGTTCAGACAATTTGGTGTTCTCAAAGCTCGAAGCGGGTCGATGGCCCACGCTCGATGTACGTAGAGTGTCTGCTTTGATGTGATACAGTCAGACTGGGGAAATGACGCTAGGTTTGACTGCAGGAACTCTCTGCAATCCTGGAAACCAAGGGTCTCAATGCCATCTACTGAGTGGCCTTCCGTCGTGGACACTACGCCGACGGATTTCCCTTGGCGTGTGCTCCTCAGGTCTGCTTTATACAGTTCGCTTTCCACGGCTTCGCTACTTTGTTGTCGGTCGATCAGATCGTCTTTTTGTGTGGCCATCGGCACCATTTGAACCTCTTTATTCGTTCTGAGGAGCATATCAGTCGAGCGAGAGAGCAGAACAGCCTTTCCCACTTACCTCAATCGCTCTCTCGCTTCTCCTTCACCGCTGGTTTTGTGGTTCTGGGAAAGCAAGAGCCTCAACGCCATCTAGCTGGAGCCACTCGATCTCAGTCGTTAGGAAATTGGCTCCCAAGAAACGTATCGACGAGAGCGACGGGTTTCCTTCGTTTCGTGAGGTGTTCTATTGTACTTTACTCGCTCCTGTCGCCTCGATCAAATGGTTTTTTCGTGTGCAACGCCCCCATAGGCACCATGGGGCCCACCGGCACGGCGACTGGCACAGTCACGATTGGTAGCGGCGGCTCGGGTTGGTAGGGCGCCGCAGCTGATTCCTGCCGCCGGTACGGTGCGCTGTTGCTGCGACCCGAGGTGGTGCATCAAGCCGCGCACATGTCGCAGGTGATGTAAGTGCACCAGGCAGCGCAGTCCATGGCGCAGTCGAGCACCATGGATTGGCAGCAGTGCAAGCAGTGTGAGCAGTCGCAGCAATCGCTGCAGTCACAGTCACAGCCGCCGCAGTCACAGTCACAGCAGTCGTCACACATGGTGGGGAAGAGAGAGAAGGCCGGTTGGTTGTGAGATCCGGGGGGGAACGTTGGAAAGTGAATACCGGTCGTCTCACAGACTTGGCCGTGGAGGAGGCAGAGTCCCTCGAGTGATGTCATGTTGTGAAAGTTTGGCTGCTTGTTCGTTTCTGACGAAGTACCCACTTTGGCTGCATGGGTTCAGCTCACTTGATAGTTTATGGGCTCCAAGTGGGTTCGCCACCATCCTCATCCTTGGGTACACAAGAGAACTCACTCACGACTCTTGTGACTCTCCACCCCGAGCAGGATGTTCGTGCGTTGAGTAGACAATTATGGCAGCAACCGAGCTGTCCCAACAGAGCAAACCCAGAATGGGAGAACTGTACGAGTGGCTCCAACCATCTATTACACTGTTTATACAGATGGAGCAGGATGATATTAAATGCTGCCCACCACAACCTTAGTAGGAAATTACGAGAGAGCATGTTGAGCATTTTCCATTTTCCTCCTCTTGACGCTCGCGACCAAGACTCGACAGATCACGCATGTGCGAAGGCAGCTTCGACTGTAACTGCGGAGGTGGCGACTGTGACTGCAGGGACTGCGACTGTGGGGACTGCGACTGTGGGGACTGCGACTGCTGCGACTGCCCGGGCTGCTGCGACTGCTCGGCGCTCGACTGCGGCGTGAATACCGGCTCTGGCTGCACATACGTTTCCTGCGACGTTTGCTGTTTCTGCTGCACCACCTCGAGCAGTAGCGGCTCGGGAACGCGGCAGCAACCAGTGATCTACACCAACGCCGAGCTCGCGACGCCGCCACCGCCACATTATGTGGCCATCCCCGTGGTGGTGCCGATGGAGCCCGCAGGCGTCCCTTACGCAAAGCCAGTCTGATAGCGTGGTTATCAATATAGAAGGATGGAGAAGCCCTCAAAAGGCAAATACATATATCTAGAAAGGCAAATACATGTATTTGCGTTTTCTCGGAACGCGGGCAGCAGCAGCGGCGGAAATCTTGCTGCGGTACTCAATCAGACTGGCTTTGCGTAAGGGACGCCCGCGGGCTCCATCGGCACCACCACAGGGATGGCCACATAATGTGGTGGTGGCGGCGTCGCGAGCTCTGCATTGGTATAGGCCGTCGGTTGCTGCCGCCTTGCCGGGGCGCTGCTGCTCGAAGTGGTGCAGCAGGAACAGCAAACGTCGCAGGAAACGTATGTGCAGCCAGAGCCGGTGTGCACGCAGCAGTCGAGCGCCGAGCAGTCGCAGCAGCCCGGGCAGTCGCAGCAGTCGCAGCCTCCACAGTCACAATCGCAGCAGTCCCCACAGTCGCAGTCGCAGCCTCCGCAGTCACAGTCACAGCCGCCGTCGCACATGCGTGATTTATCGGTCTTGAGTCGAGAGGAGGAAAATGGATAATGACTCGTGCGTCCGGTGAGCAGCTCACCATGCTCTCTTGTGAGACCCTAGGTAGGCAGTGACAACGACGTTTGATTGGGCAGCACTTGGGTCCAGGAACCCACTTGAAGAATCATTCAGTGGTCCGTCTCACAGCTGAAATATTAGCATATTAGTACACGATCCCAGGGGGATCCTTTACCGAGACCAAAAACTCGCTGCAATTGCTCGCGTTGGTAATCGTCGGCCAAAGGGTACATACACCGCTTCTCTTGTTCGTGGCTGTGATATGATCTCTCGGCGACTTTGGAGCTTCCGAGTTGTGTGACAGAAATGGCTTGGTTGTAGTTTCTTGAACGTGCATTTGCTACGGCTGTGGTCATGATGGAGCGCGATGCGATGGGTGGGATTTTGGGGGCAGTCGCTACTGCCGCTGCAGCTCGAACTGGGACAGCTCAACGCCACAGGCGATAAGCACGCAGTCGCGCAGTGCGGTCCAACCATCGAATGGACGCGTGAGCACCACGGCAGTGACCGCAGCGAAGTCCAATCCGCCCCCTTCGTTAATACTAGTGGACGGTGTCTTTTCCACTGACGGTATATTTTGCCTTTGTTCTCTTCAACTGTAGGCTAGCTTTCCTGGGTTCCCAACTAACAATGGCGAATCACGCTGGGTTGACGGTTGGCGTAATGCGCACGGGCTCCGGTGTCACCACAGGAACAGCCACTGGAGTGTAAGGCGGCGGAGGGGTCGACTCGAGGTCGGCGTATTGAGAGTAGGCCGGCGTGGTCGCTGCATCCTGTCTCCCTGGTCGCCCCCATCCACTGCTCGTGCTCGTGCTACATGACTTGCAGCAGCAAATCTCGATGCAGGAGGACGTGCAGCCGTACACGCAGCCGGTGAGGCAGGCCACGCCGCAGTCGCCGCAGAGGTCGCAGCAGTCGCTGCAGTCACAGTCAGTGCAGCAGCCGTCGCACATGGCTATTAGCGTGAGGCGTGTCTTGGTCGAGTAATGACGAGAGGATTCGGAAATGCCAGGCGGAGAGCTGTTGCCTCTCTCCCATCCGACGAGACTTTTGATTGGGCACTGATGGGCACGTGAGTAATGGCATTCTTTGAACCCACTGCCGTATTTTCTTTAGAATGAGATGGCGCCGTTATTCTCTATCGACTACCGCGACGGGCACGGCCGTGACGTACACGACCGGCGCGGGAGGGGTCTTGTCGGAGATCCCTGTGTAGAAAGATCGCTGGGCTTGTGCTCGTCTTCCCGTGCCTCCTCCTCTGTCATTGCTATGCCCACAGCACGCAGCACACACGTCACACGTCACGAACGCACAGCACGACGTGAAGTTGCAGCAGCACATGACCGAGTCGTCGAGCTCACAGCAGTCAAAGCCGCCAACGCCGCAGCCGTCCAGCGAGCAGTCCACTGACGAGCAGCAGTCGGCGACGTCCCACATCTTGGCACTTGCAGTGCAAGTTGCACGGGTCGCTGCAGCAGGGGCTTTGCCAACACACTGGGCATCGTAGAGCGCGTGGCTCGTCCCAGAGCTCTGATCAGCGCATTGATGGGACTACGCCGGAGCTATTCTTGGAGGTACACGCGCTGCCTCAGTTCTACAAGCGTCGTCGTCGTGTCAAAGGTCTCACCAGTCCACCGCGACGGAAGCGGTGACCCACTGGGCCATGGAGCTGTCGTTGTCTTGTGGGTACAAAGGGGCAGCGCAACTCGCTCATATGCACCGTCACTGTCGCCACTGAGGTTTGACAGAATGTGTAAGTCAGTGGTTTTTGAAAAGCCGTCCATTGCGATCTTCGCCCGTTGTGAAAAACCACTCTCTTTTTAGGGTTTGGGGTGCAGTCGACAAACCTTCGAAATCGAATATCGGACTGATCCGCTGCAGAGTGATGGTCGAGCTCTTTGACACACAACGGATGGGTTGGGGGGAACCGAAGATCCCCCCACCCACTTCGCCATCCACTTCGCCGCCTTCTCACCATCGTCAGCGACCGTACCGTATCGACCATGGCGCGCGGCTTCCTTGGCGTTCTGCTCGCCGCCGCGATTGCGCTGCTCACGCACGAGGCGCCGACCACGACCCTCGCGCTTCGGCTCCACGACCTGGACGATTTCCGCGGCAACGGGTACTTGCTCAGCCTCTCGACGACAGTCAATGGATCCGTAATCGTCAACGCGACGGATCCCGCCGTCAAGGAGGCGTACTTTGACGCCGCGATCGTCGACCACTCGGCGCCGCTCTCCGAGCGCACCTACTGGAAGCAGCGCTACTTCATCAATGACGAATTCTGGGCTGGCCGCGACTACCCCGTCTTCATGTACATTGGCGGCGAAGGCCCGCTCGGTCCGCGCGCGCTCACGAACCGCAACTTTATCCACTACCTCGCCAAGCAGCACCGCGCGCTGCTGGTCGCCGTGGAGCACCGCTTCTACGGCAAGTCGTACCCGACGCCCGACATGTCGACGCGTAACCTGCGCTTCCTCAGCAGCCGGCAGGCGCTCGAAGATCTCGCGCGGTTCCACACGTTCTTGACCAACAAGTACGGACTCGAAAATGCCAAGTGGGTCGGCTTTGGCGGCAGCTACCCGGGCAACCTTGCCGCGTGGGTCAAGCTCAAGTACCCGGCGCTGTTTGCCGGCACGGTCGCGAGCTCGGCGCCGCTGCTCGCCAAGACCAACTTTTTCGAGTACATGGAAGTCGTGGGCGACGGTCTGCGGTACTTTGGCGGCGGCGAGTGCTATCGCCGCGTCGAGCAGTCCATCGTGGAGCTGCGTGCGCTGCTCGACGGCGGCCGAGAGGGCCGCGAAAAAGTCCAGCAGCTCTTTGCGCCGTGCTATCCGATGGTCAACGAGTTTGACGACTCGGTGTTCGAGTCGTCGGTCATGGGTGCGTTCCAGGACATTGCCCAGTACAACGGACTCAAGGAAGGCGCCATGACGCTGGCGGACGTGTGCGGTCTCTTTACGGGTGATGAGACCAAGCCCGTGATCCAAGTGCTCGCGGACTTTCTCGCCAAGACGCGCGGCACGAAGAGCTGTCTGGACTCGAAATTCCAGGGCGAAAAGAACGCGACGATCGAGACGCTCCAGAAATCCGACTTTGACGGCGAGAGCAGCTCGCGCCAGTGGTTCTACCAGACGTGTAATGAGTTTGGGTACTTCCAGACCACGACCAGTGCAGCCACGCCGTTCCACGCGCTCAAGACCGTGACCATGGAGAACACGGGACTGGAAGTGTGCAAGCGCGTGTTCGGGATTAAGGAATCGCCCGACGTCAAGAGCACCAACGTTGAGTACGGCGCGCTGGGCATCACGGTCGAGAACGTGACGTTCCCGAGCGGCACGATCGACCCGTGGCACGCGCTCGCGGTCAAGAACTCCACGTACTTGCACTCGAGCACGGCGCAGTCCGTGTACATCGAAGGCACGGCCCACTGCGCCGACATGTACCACCCAAAAGACAACGACAGCGTCGCGATCCAGTGGGCCCACGCCAAGATCGCCGCCAACGTCGCGCGGTACCTTGGCGCGGCCTCGGGCGACGCTGCGGCGACAGAACTTGCCATTGAGTGAGTAGAGAGAGCTTGTAGGCCTTCGAGCCCTCCATGTATCCGACGACGATGTTCATCATCAAAAAACAAACACTGTCCTCGCGGGTTTTCTATCATATACAATGCCGAAACGACGCGATCGGATCTGATAGAGAACGTGAAGTGATCAGGCCAAATTTGGAGATTCCTGACTCGAACGAGAATGGCGTCTCAGCAGTCTCGCTCTATCCATTGTGGAGTCACTTTCTCGGCGTCGATGAGTAAGGTGCGACCAGAGAAGAGGGCGCCTTCCATCGCCAAGTACGCCGTCGGCAAACGCTCCTGCCGATCCAGTGACGGTCGCCATGGCGATCCCCAGCGACGGCACCAGCGTGACGGCCTGGTCGTCTTTTCGCCGCTCAATCCCGAGGAAGAAGACACAGTCCTCGAGGCTCAGTGGCGCCTGCTGGAAGCGCTCAAGCGCGAACACTCGCTATCGTACCGCGCCGCAAAATGGTGGCGAAGTCTCTTTCAGATCTCAGCAACTTCTGCACGAGGACTCGCCTCCGTGATGCTCGACCACGTGCTGCTGGGTAGCGACGACAATGCCGCGAACCGCGAGCAGCTCCTCTCGGCCGGCGTGACCCACATTTGCAACTGTGCGACTCAGACCCAGAACCACTTTGAAGGCGAGTTTGTATACCTCCAGTTGCATCTCCACGACGCCGTGGACGAGCAGATCAGTCCGCATTTCCAGGTCGTCGCTCGCTTTCTCCATCGCGTCGAGCGACTCCGCGGCCGAGCACTGATCCACTGTGTGGCCGGCGTGTCCCGCTCGGCGACGCTGCTCGTCGCGTACCTCATGCTCCACAAAGGCATGACGTTGCTCGAGGCGTACTACTTTGTGCGGCGCCGGCGGCCCTGTGTCCAGCCGAACCAGGCCTTTCGTCTCCAGCTCGCCACCTTTGAGGTATTGTATTAAATGCACTGGCTCAGGGAGGGGAAGACGAGCTGAGCTGACTTCTGCTGTAGCTGACGCTGCGTGGCGCGTCGTCCGTGGCCACGACCTCGGATCCGGACTGGAACTTTTTCGCATGGAACGAGATCAAAGCCAAGGCTTCGTCGCGAGCCACGACCCGTTCTCCTCAGTGATCTTCGTCCGCCATATCGTTCTATGAATAGAGACAATGCCGTCATCCTGGAAATCAAGACAAGCCAGCTGAACCGAACCGACTCGGCCAGTACTATTCCTGCCGCTCCGAGTCGTTGGGGCCTAATGTTAGACCCTGGTGAACACCTTCGGGAAGAGAGAGGTAATCCCTCAACGACTGTCGGCCTTCCTATCACGCTTCTCTTCTCCATGTCGCCGTCGCCCTCGCCTTCCAAGGCGGTGTACGTCAAGAGCAAGGTCGCAGTGGCCAACGGCATTGAGCAAACGAATCCGGACGAGCACGCGCTCGTCGCCAGTGCGCAGTACCGCATCCGCAGCACAGCTCGGTCGCCGTCCAAGCCGTCGTGGCGGAGCCTGCCTCTTAGTTTACTCGTCACGCTCGTGCGCAGATTCGCCAAGAACGAGTATGCACCGACGCTACGTGTGGCGCCAGCGATGGTGCTGCCGTTCCTCCTCTTGGGCAGTGAATACAACGCCGCACAGTACGACGAGCTGTACGCATTGGGCGTCACGCACATTTGCAACCTGGACTTTGCATCCCGCAATTACTTCGAAGGCAAGTTTGTGTACGTCAAGCTCAACCTCCGCGATGTCCCAGAAACTGACCTCACGCGGCATTTCGCTGGCGTGAACCAGTTCTGCGAGGCCTGCGAAGCCCTAGGCGGGCGCGTGTTGGTCCACTGCGCGACAGGAAACGCGCTGGCGCCGGCGTTTGTCGTCTCGTATCTCATGGCCAAGAAACACAAGTCCATGGAAGAGGCAGTGCAGCTCGTCCGAGCGATGCGGCCGACTGTTCACTTGTACCCCTCGTTTCTCGAGCAGCTCCAGCAGTCGCACCAACTGCCTCCTTCGAAGTGAACAACAAGTAATCACGCAGAGACGAGCTCCAGACGATACACGAGCAGCCAGTTGCTGCGCGTGCCGACAAAGCAGAGCTCGTCGACCACCACCGGTGACGAGAAGATCTCCCCGAGCGTCGCTTCGGTGGTGCCTTCGATAGTCGACGGAACCACTCGGCCGGTGGCCTCGTGCAGAAACACTAGGCGGCCACTCGTGGTGGCAGCACATACAACTGCCACACGCGTGTCTTCCGCTCCGTCCAGTCGCAGCGCAGCCACGAAGGGTGAGGCAAAGATCGCGTCCCCAGCCGTCGGCGACGCGCAGGCGCCCCTCTCCCACTGGAGTACTCCGTCGGCGGCTGAGATCTTGCGCAGCTTCCCGTCGTGGGAACCGACAATCACCGACTGGGTATTTGTATTGCTGGTCGTGTGGTACACGCTCGGCGTGCAAAAGATGGGCTTGGACGTGGACATCGTCCACTTTGTGTCGCCAGAGGCGAGGCTCAAGGCGTACACGATGCCGTCCGCACAGCCCACGGCCACAGCACGATCTCCCGTGAAACCAGTGAGCACGAGGCTGGCAAACACGGGTGCTGGCAGTGTCTTCTTCCAAAGAAGGTCTATTCTTTCACGCGTGGACAAGTGCCATGCCAGCACCACGCCAGAAGTCGTCGCGACTACGAGCACTCGTGACGCCTCTGCATAGACTGGCGTGGAGAACACACTGCCAGCAACGTCCTGCGCCCATACGACCGTCCCCGTCGTGAGGTCAAGTGCGTTCAAGCACTGGTCGTACGCGCCAACGACGACAAGCCCAAGCGACTCGATGACGAGAGCCGACGACTTGATCATGTCTCGGGCCTGGAAGACCCACCGCTCTGCACCGGTCTCGAGTTCCAGTGCGTACAGTCGTCCACTGTAGGAGCCGACAAACACAAGTTCGTGGTTGACACCGATCGTCGCGGTGGCTTCAATGCGGTCGTCCAGCCGTTGCGTCCACTTCACGTGGGGTTTGTGAGTCACCGAGTCGAGCTCGAGGCATACGAACTGCCCCGAATGCGAGCCGACAAGCGTCCGCAACACATTGGTGTGTCTGTGGTGGCGTATGATGAGTGGCGACGCGTCGATACATTTGCCAAGATCCACTCGCGCGATGGGCTCCACGCGGAGGTGTGTCGCTGCTGGAAGGCGGTGGCTTTCTATCGATGGTAGCAATAACGCGGCCTGATTCTCGGACCACAGAGACGACTGGTTGTACCTTGAAAACCACGACCAAGGAGACTGCAGACCGTGGTGATGATCTTCCCGTGTACTGCCAGCACCTTTTGTTTTCTGCCGCACGACGGCTGGAGCCAAGACGCTGGTCTCTGTGGATTCGTTATCTCCAAGCTTTCGTTTTCTCCTCGCCATACGATCCAGCAGCTCTTGGATCTCCATGTGCAGCTACAGTCCATGCCAGAAAAGTACGCAGAGTCAGCATTCGACGGCATTTCGTCCTATCACTTCAGAAAAGACGTACAATATCGGGTGCGGGGATGAATGTGTTCAGCCTGTGATCCGCTTCCCAGCTCAGTAGTGCGGCCTGCAGCGAGTTCCCGCCAAGCTGCAGCCAAGTCGCTCTCCTGTCCGAGTCATTTAGAGTATCCGTGGACCCAAGCACCTCACACACCAGTGCCAACGCCTCCGTCCTCGTGTCTGTGGACACAAGACCCTCGGCCCGACTCACTGAGTTCTGCAGCGCACTGTGACGCCTGTGGTCCTCACACAGCGCATGCGTCCGCACAAGATCAACTTTTCCATTCGAGTGTCGTGGGATACTCGATGCATCGATCGCAGCCACAGCATGGGGCACAAACAACTTGCCGCACTCTCCTGCCAGTCGGTCATAGAGCTGTCGCTTCGACAGAACGTCAATGTTCATCACTTGACAAGAACCGCACCGTGTTCTCCCAGAGGCCAGGTCTCCGTCAACCAGCAAGATCGCAAGGAGCTTCATCTCGCTATCAGCAACAGCAGTCGGAGTATCGACTGGTGAGACGATCACATCGCACACATCCGCAAACGGTGGTAAGTCCCGTACGGCGTGCTTGATCGCTCGCTCGACGTCCTCAAGCTGGAGGCGATTGCCTCGGACTTTCACCTGTCGGTCCTTCCGCCCGCACAGAAAGAGTTCACCATCGACGACACGGCAGAGATCGCCCATGCGAAACCACTGGACGCCGCTCTCCGAGTCGCAGATCCATTTCCCTGGCGGCCGCACGAGCTTCTTGTCGACCACATACCCTGCTGCGACTGCGCCGCCGCGAACCCAAAACTCGCTCAGCGGCTCTGCGTCTCCTGTCGTGTCGTCTCGCTCGAGCCGGATTTGCGTCGACGCGCCGATCGCACACACAGGCGACTCTCCTATGGGCACGCCAAGCCGGCTCCATTTCTCATGCTGCGCGAGAGTCAGCGGCGCACGCAGCATTTTCCACGTGACGTCGCCGCTCACTTCCGTGCTGCCGTAGAGATTCACAAGCGTCACGTGCGGCACCACGCGAAAGCACTCGTCCACGACACGGAGGGGAAGAGGCTCGCCGCTCACCAGTAGGATCTGCAGGCTCGCGAGCCGCTGGCCACCACGGACGGACCCTCGCTCCTCTTGCAGGGGTCCCACTGCGTGGAGAAGCAATCGCAGTACCATGGGAACGACTGTGAAGCGTGTCACCCGCCAATGCGCGACCACATCGAGCAATGCGCGCGGCGAGTGGAGCACGACGCTGTCGACAAGTGTTGCGTTGTTCTCGTAGAAGAAGTGGAGATGCACGAGCGGCACGCGGCAAAAACACGCGCCGAGAATCTCGGCGACGGCGTCGACAAACGTCAACCGCGTCGTGCGCAACACGACGTCGCGTTGCGGGTCCATGGGCAGCGCGTGTTGAGACCAGAGGACCCGCTCCAAGGCACCGACGCGTGTGCCAACGACACCTTTGGCGTGGCCCGTCGTGCCCGATGTCGGCAAGACGTAGAGCGGCGGAGAGGCGCAATTCTCCAGCCAAGAACGCTGTGGCAGCTGCCCAGTGACGGTCGAGAGGCAAACGACACGCATTGTCAGTGACGATGGATACAGCGCTGGCAGTCGTGTCATCGTTTCGAAGCCATCGAGACACACTCCGCTTTGCTCCCACGTGATGAGGACGTCGGCACTCACATCTAGAAGCCTCGATTTCAGTTGAGCTGCTGGTGAACGTACGTCGAGAGGCACAAAGATCCAGTGTGGTTGCAACGCGACGAGCAGCATGGAGGCACTTTCCTCGGCGCTGCAGGGCGGCAGCGCAAGCGCCACGACGAGTGATGAGCTGTTGGGGTGTAGAAGTGAAGCTATGACATCAACGCTCGCGGTGATCCACGCGCGCAGCGCCAATGTGGAAACGCAGAACGATCTAGTCGTGCCACCATCGTTGTGATGCGCGACGAGTGCTGGTGTCGAGGCCTCGTGCTGTTGCGATAGCGCGTCGCGGAGGGGCGTCTCCATTGAATCAATGGCATTGACTGCAATTAATAAGTACCAATCAGTTGGTACAGTGTACCGATTAGGTTAGCATGATCTACTGAATCAAGAGATGTCAATGTTGATGTTGAGAAGATTGCGATGCTCACCCTACGGGCCTGGGGCACCCAGCAGGTCATGTGCGACGTGATCTTTCGAACCGAATCCTACTTGTTGGAATCCGGAAACGAGTCCAGTATCCGGATGGCCTGAGGGCCCGACCCACCCGGTGCATATTTGAACCCGGCGGCCCACGGTGAGAAGTCGCGTGGCCCACGGTGGCAAGGAGACGGGCCGCATGCATGTGCTACTTCACAGAAAGATCGCGGTGCAGGGATAGTCTGGTTAAGTAGCTTTATCATTCCCAACATCACCCCAAGTGCTCAAGTGGTCTCTACTCTATCTCTCTCTGTGTACACTCGATCCAACGCTCGTAACCCCTTCCAGCAGGGTTATGAGCCCAAGTGCTATGCCAAGCCAGTAGAAGTGCGAGAATGAGTTCACCGGCGCATGGGAGCCGCACATGAAGACGGAGGGACTGTCGTACGGCTGGGATGGCAAGGGCTGGCGGTCGTACAAGTGGAAGATGCAAACGATTTTCCGTGAGCATGGCCTGCTCGATATCGCCGATAAGAGGATCAAGCGCCAGGATCTCACGACACGAGCGAAGGAAGAGGAGTTTGACCTCAAGGAGATCAAGATCATGCGCATGATCGGGACGACGATTCCGGCCAAGCGGCTCCAGCAAATCGATATGTACGACTCGGGGTCCGACATGTGGGCTGCGCTGTGTGAGATTGTCACAAGGTAGTTGCTTGACTTGTTGGTTTGTTGGTTGAATCGAAAGTGTGTTCTGTATTCGTCTTCTTCTAACGGTAGTCCTACTCTTCCTCCTACGTCCCTATGCTCTGTATTTGCCCATCTGGTGACGACTACAGGATTCCTATGCAACTTCAACATGCATGGTACACGTACTACAACCTGATTGTGGTTGCGCCACGACCAGCAGCCTTCACTTGGGCCGGCTGGCCGGTGGCCTTTACTATATTCTCCTCCACGCTAAGCGCGGCAAGGAGCAATGCGGCGAATGCTCACAGTCTCTGTCTACTTGCCCTTGTCGATGGTTAGCGTCCCATCGTCGCGGGTGGTCACGACTTCATACGGCCCGCTCTCTGGATCGGTAGGAGCTTGCCGCGGACCTTGACGTCGTTCTTGAGGAAGACCTTGTCCCCGGGCTTGAAGGTACACTCGGTGCGACCCTTGTTCTCAAGTGGGTTGTTGAGGCGGAGTTGTTGTAGCTTGCGTTCCCTTTGTTCCTTCCAGTCCGTCTCGTGATGGATGTCGACCAGCATGTCACGTCCGAAAGCGAGCTGTGCTGGCGGCGCGCCGGTCATGGTGTGGTGCGCCGCGCGCAATGCAAACGTCACGTTGTGCAGGAAATTCTCCCAGTCGTCGCGGTCCATGATGTCGCGCGTGCGCATCTTGTCGCCAATGACGCGTTGCACGCCCTCAATGACACCGTTAGCCTGTGGGTTGCTGTGGTGATCAGTGCGCGTTCAATGCCGTAGCTGTCCCAACAGCTCCAGGAACTCGAGCTTGAACTCGCTGCCTTGGTCATATTTACAGCGCCGCGGTCGTGGGTGTTTGTTAAACCAGAACCGGTCCACAATGGCTGCTGCCTCAGCGCTCGTGCCGTTACGTGTTGGCTGAATCTCAATGAGGCGGGTGCTGGTGTCGATAATGGTGAGGGCCCTGAACCCTTGGTCTCCGTACGGTCCGATAGAGTCCACTGCTACTTCGAACCACGGCCACACAGTGACAGGCTTTTCTGGCAGCTTGCCATACTTGTGGGATGGGTACTTCGCGGTGGAGCTCACTTCACATTTCTTGATCATGTTTTGAATATCCTTGTCCACGTTCATCGAATGAAACACCGTGGTGATGGTCTTGTACATGACGGACATACCAGGGTGGATCAGCCAATCATGGTACGTCTCCATGAGAGGCACCCGCAGACACTTGGGGATTAGGATCTTGTTGCTCTTCGCGTGGGCACGGATTCGCACTCCGCTGACCTCCCGTTCCACAGTAGTCTCGGGGTCGTTACACTCCGATTCGCCGTGCTGCTTCGCGGCAATCTCTTCCAAGTCGTACGGTTCGCGCCGGCTCACTGCCGCTGCCTGCTGAATGCTGCCATGGTGGCTCACCTTCTCCTCCAGGTCGGCACGGTCGTCAGCGCGATGGGGCAATCGGGACAAGGCGTCGGCCACGACATTGTTCGCTCCCTTGATGTAGCTGATGGTCGGGCCGAACTCTTCAATCTCGAGCCGCCAGCGCAGCATCTGCACGTTGTTGTATTGCTCACACGTCAGGTTGTTGTGGTCCGTATGGACGTGGAGTCGCTGGCCCATCAACATTGTCCTAAACTCTCGGAGCAGTAGGAGGATGCTCAGTAGTTCCCACTTGTTGGCCGCGTACTTGCGCTGGGCATCATTGCACTTTTTGGACCAAAAGACAAGTGGTCGATCACGTTGAGAAATTACAGCTCCGAGCTGATCCTTGGACGCGTCGGTGTAGATC
>JAADXL010000321.1:0-33386 GCA_023337755.1 Pythium aristosporum
CCCAAGAAGAGAACGGACTCACCCCCCTCCAGTTCGCGAGCGCGGAAGAAATTGGCGCCCCGAGTGACGCGAGGGAACGAGACGCAAGCCAAGAGGGCGCGAGGGGAGACTGCGGGAGGAAGATGGTGTCGTTCGCGTCGCCGCTCTTCTGGCAGATCCACTACCTCGTGACCAATCTGAGCAAGAAGAATTTCAAGTCGAACGTGGCTGAGCTCAACCAGGTGGGGCTCCGCTACTCTCTGGTACTCTATGGCTGCGATGGAAATTGACGTACGATGCCGTAATGGACTGCAGCTGGTCGGGCTCTATGGCGAAGACGCGCGCATTTTCCTGCTCAACTGCTTGGTGAAGGATATCGACTTTCGCGACGCGCGCAGCCAGCAGAAAGATGCGCTCAAGATCCAGTTGCTCACACACGAGATCGCGCAGGCGTCGTCCAAGCCCAACTTCACGACCTTCATCTGCGAGGCCATTGAGGGAAGCGCGGACGGCCGCCGCGCGCGCGTGGTCTCGGAAGAGTATCTCAACAACTTCAGCCGGGCGCTCAAGCTCACGGTGCCCCAGCAAGTCACGGTCGGGCTCGCGTTTGCGCAGGGAGAGAACCGCGAGAGCGCGAGCGAGGCCGTCAAGTTTCTCAAGACCAAGATCCCCGAGATCTCGGCGTGCGGCTCCAAGCTGCCGCCCGATGTGCTCCACGCGCTCGTGTTTGTGCTCCGCATGCAGGACGAGTTCCGCTCGGAGATTGCCGAGACCGACTCGTTCCTCGCGAGCATATCGGTCGCGCACCCGAACGACATGAACGCCATGGAGATTGCGCCGCTCACGCTCGGCGATCCGGACTATGTGGACTGCGTGCCGATCGCCGAGCCAGATCTCCTGAGCAAGCTCATTGGCGACGTGAGTGCCAACTGCCTGTTCTACGATCTCATGGAGGACGTCGGGTACGCGTGCACGTCGTCGGTCAAGGCGTTCCGCACGCTGCTGGCCGAGGCCGGGCTCGAGCACGCCCCCACGATCCCCCCGGCCCAAGTCGCGGGCATGCTGGCCATGCTGGCGCGCACGTTCCAGGTTCTCACGCCCGACACGAGCGGCGCGACGCTCATGGCCAATCTGCCGTTCGCTTGCGACTCGGGCAACGGCGCCGACGACGTGGACGTGGCATCGGCCGTGCCGGCGGTGAATCCCTTTGACAGCTCCAAGGACAATTGGGACTTGGACGTCATTGGCGAGGTGCTGCAGAAAGACTACCCGTCCATCAAGTGGCCCAAGGTCGCCGAGAAGCTCGACCGCGACGATCTGCGCATTGCCAACGGCACGCAGCTGCGTGTGCTCGTGAGTGCGTTCCAAAA
The DNA here is from genome assembly GCA_023337755.1 of Pythium aristosporum. Classification (NCBI taxonomy): domain Eukaryota; phylum Oomycota; class Peronosporomycetes; order Pythiales; family Pythiaceae; genus Pythium; species Pythium aristosporum. The sequence continues at coordinate 1,350 of JAADXL010000321.1, forward strand.
GTTCTCGCAGACCAAGTTCAAGGTGGCGACGCTGCTGCGCACGTGGAAGCACAGCCGCGCGCACCTGAGTCTCCTCACGGCTGCGATCGACGCGCCGCCCGAGGTGCTTTCGTTTGCCGACTCGCCCCACAAGCTCGCACCGTTTGAAGGTGCCGACGCGTCGCAGGCGCCCAAGAACGGCGTGTGGTTTTCGCTCGATGTCGTCGAGACGCTGCTCGAGCTGTCGGAAAAGGACTGCTACGACGACGTGCGGCGCGTGTTTGACGCGGCCATGAAGACGTGTCCCGACGTGCTCATTGCCAACCTCGCCCAGGCGTCGTCGCGCTGGAACGGCCTGCGCGACGACGTCTTTGCCGACCTCTTTGCGACCTACATCATGGGGCGGCCCAATGCACCGGCGATCATGCGCCACCTCTGGTCGGTTGCGCCAAAGCTCGTGCTGTACGCGAGCGTCAAGTGCTTTTACGCGGCTGCGTCACCGCAGATCATCTCGCGGCTCTTTGCGCTCTTCCGCAACACGGGCGACGCATTCGCATCGGCGATCCACTCGAACTACTTTTCGTTTGCGATCGCGCTGGCCGTCATGGGCGCCAACCACGACGTGCTCGCCATGGACGCGTGGCTCGTGGAGCGCCTGGCGTCGCAGCGCACGGCGTTTGCAACCTCGTGCTTGGCCTTTGTGCACCGCAACTACGCGCGCGCGATCCCCAAGAGCGCCGTCACGCCGCAGACGAGCCATGCGCTGTCGATCGAATCGTTGGCGACCATTCTCAAGTGCATCGTGGCCGTGCAGTCGGCACTGCCGCCGACCATTGCGCTCGAACTCAAGCGCGTCATCTCGCTGTGCATGGAAGCGCACCCGGTCATCTCGACGGCGACCCGTGCCAACGTGGAAGGTGGCGGCAGCGTGGCAGCAGCCGGTAGTGGCACCGCGCCGCCCATGGCTGGCGTCAGTGTGGCCGCAGGCAGCGCCACGCTGAGCAACACGGCCGCCATGGAAGCCGGTGCCACCACAGCACCAGCGTCGGGAGAGACACCGGCGTTCACGGCCGAGATGATTGAAGAGCAGGCGAACGCGTACTTCCAGCAGATCTACACGTCGGAGCAGAACATCAACGACGTGGTCGCGATGCTCAAGCGGTTCCAGAGCTCCCGCGACGAGCGCGAGCGCCAGATTTTCTACTGCATGATCCACAACCTCTTTGATGAGTACCGGTTCTTCCCGCGCTACCCAGAAATGGAGCTGCGCATCACGGGCGTGCTCTTTGGCAAGCTCATTGAGCACCAAGTGCTGCCGCCCAACTTTCTCCAGACGGCGCTGCGATCCGTGCTCGAGAGTCTGCGCGAGCCCGTGAACTCCAAGTTTTTCTTCTTTGGCGCAGTGGCGCTGCAGCAATTTGTGCCTCGTCTCAAGGAGCTCCCGGCGTACTGCACGAACCTGTCGCAGATCGCCCACTTGCAGCACGCGCTGCCAGAGATTATGCGCCACGTGAACCAAATCACACGCACGGTCGCACTGAACGGCGGCCTGCGGCCAGGCAGTGGTACTGGTCTGGGCGAGCCAGCGGCTGCGGGTGACGCCAGCAGTGCAGCAGCGGCTGTCGGCACCACTGCCTCTGTCGGGGCCAGTGGCAGCACCGTCGACGCGGCGGCAGCTAAATTTGGCGGCCTCGGTCTCGGTGCTGGTCCAAGTATTCCGGGTGCCACTGGTGGGGCGTCGTCGACCTCCCCTGTGAAGCCGTCGACGCCGGCCAAGGCGCAAGACGACTCGGCGATCCCGTCGGTGGCCGCGCCCATGGGAGGCACGCCCGGCGCGGCGCTGGGCATCCAGATCCCGCCGCCCACGGGTGCTGGTGGTACTGCGCCGCGCATGTCGCCCGGCGGTGCGTCGTCGCCCAAGATTGCGACGACGCCTCAGCCGACGCAGCCGCCGCCCGTGCTCAAGGTGGACCACATTTTCCACGAGTCGAGTGCCGTGGACGACGCGGAAGACGTGCCGCAACCGGACGAGACGATCAAGGACCGCATCCACTTCATTGTCAACAATATGTCGATCTCGAACTTGGACGCCAAGATCCCCGAAGTGCGCAAGCTGCTCGTGGACGCGTCCCACGCGTGGATGGCGCAGTACCTCGTAGTCAAGCGTATCTCGACGCAGCCGAACTACCACGCCGTCTTTCTCGTCTTTATCGAAAAGCTCAATCGGCCGGAACTCGAACGCGAGATTCTCAAGCGCACGCTGCAGAACGCACGCAAGCTCTTGACGTCGGGCACGATCACGACTAACTCGCAGCAGCGGTCGTTGCTCAAGAACCTCGGCTCGTGGCTCGGCGTCTTCACGCTCGCGCGGAACAAGCCGCTGCTGCAACGCGATCTCGATCTCAAGGAGCTGCTTTACGTCGGGTACGAGACGGGCCACTTGATTGCCGTCACGCCATTTGTCGCCAAGATTCTCGAAGGATGTAAAAAGTCCAAGATTTTCAAGCCGCCGAACCCGTGGCTCATGGGCATGATCCACGCCATGAGCGAGATCTACGACGTGCCGGACCTGAAGCTCAATCTCAAGTTTGAAATCGAAGTGCTCTTCAAGCAGTTTAAGCTCAATGTCGAGGACCAGCGCAAGGCCCACTTGCTGCACACGCGCCTGACGCCGCCGCGCGTGTCGAACCCCGACTTTAACGTCAAGGCCCCCAAGGGCACCGTGGCCATGCGGTCGGCGACGCCGCCGCCCGGTGGCGCCAAGCTGCCGCTCGGCCCCAAGTCGCTGCTCATGCCTGGGGCCACGACGCCGTCCAAGCTCAAGAAGATTTCGGGCGAGTTTACGCCGTCGTCGAGTCCGCCGCCGGCCGCGGGCTATGGCGGCAGCCAGGCCCCAGCGGGTGGCAACGCCAATAACAATACCGTGTCGGAATCGACCGTGATCCCGAACCTCGCGTCGTACGTGGCCGTGAACCCGGACCTACCGCTCCACAATGTGAACCTGCGTCGCCTTGTGCCGCTTGCCGTGGACCGCGCGATCCGCGAAGTGATCTCGCCCGTGGTTGAGCGCAGCGTCACGATCGCGTGCATCACGACGCGCGAGATTATCCTCAAGGACTTTGCGACCGAAGTGGACGACGTCAAGATGCGCAAGGCCGCGCACTTGATGGTCGCAAGCATGTCGGGTTCGCTCGCGCTCATCACGGCCAAGGAGCCGCTGCGCAACTCGATTGCGACCCACTTGCGCGCGCTCATTCCTGCAAGTGCCGGTGATCCGCAGCAGATTGAGAATGTCATTCAAGTGTGCTCGAACGAGAACACGGACTTGGGCTGCATGCTCATTGAGAAGGCGTCGTCCGAGAAGGCCATGCGCGACATTGACGAGGCGCTCGGAGCCGCCGTCGCGTCGCGCCGCCGCTTCCAGCAGCAGCAAATGCAACACGGCAAGCCCTTAGATGGCGTCCACTACTTTGAAGGCGCCGCCCACCAGCCGCCGCCCAGTCTGCCCGATCTTTTCAAGCCGAAACCCGGTGGCGCGCCGCACCAGCAGCTCGTGGTGTATGAGGCGTTCCAGCGCATCCCGCGCGCGGCGTCCATGCCGACGGCCCGCACGCCCGGCGGCAGCGGCGGCTACAATGGCGGCGACAAGGACGCGCTCGCGGCTGCCGGTGAGATGATGGGCACCGGCACGAGTGGCGGCGTGTCGGTTGCCGCTGCGCTCGACCGCTTTGCCGGGCTCATGGAGAAGTTTGAGCTCTTTGTGCAGAACGTCGTGCGCCAGGCCGCGGCCGCGCAACGCGAGCTGCCGTCGCTACTCGCGATCCCGCACGAGAGCGAAGTGTTCGCCGTGCTGCGTGAAGTTCGCGCGCTTGGCGCGGCCGTCAAGCCCATGCTCCGCGAAGAGGCTTCGCTCAAGATTGGTCACCGCATTGTCAAGTGCATGTACGAGCTGGGCGGCGGCCGCGGCGACGAGCTGTTCCTCGAGATCCTCGTGAGCTCGCTCGAGGCGCTCGCGCAGTCGTGCGAGAAGCTGCGTAAGGAAGTGGCGACGTGGATCTTGCGCGCGCCCGTGGACGACAAGCTCAAGCTCCACTGCGAGATTATGATTGCGCTCGTGCGCTTCAAGGTTGTCGACTTGGGCGACTTCGACGTGTACCTCACGCGCAACATGGAGCGCAACAGCGTGGCGATCGAGTTTGCGGTCCACATTGTGCGCCAGTGCCTAGTGCTCGACCACGTGCACCTCGCCAAGCAGTTGCCCCACACGCTCGATGCCCTGCAGCGCATTGTCGAGCGTCACGGCGCCACGGCCAACAAGAATGTGCAGATCCTGGCGGCGCTGCTGGACCAGGCACGCTCGCAGCGCGCGCGGGTGGGTGCTGGCGGCAGTGGCATGCCCAACAAGCCCGCTGGCGCCATCGGCTCGATTGGCAACAAGCCCGCGGGTGCCACGGGCGTCCAGGAACATGCGGCGTTCCGCCACACGGTGAGCAATGCGCTCGAGCACTGGATCGCCATTTACAAGGAGCCGAGCAGCAACGCCAAGATCCACGCGCAGTACATTCAGATGCTCAAGCAGTACGGCCTGCTGAACGACGACGAGAGCATCTCGCTCTTTTTCCGCTTTGGCACGGAGCTCTGCGTGGACGCGTGCCTCAAGGCCGCCGCGGCCGCCGCTTCTGCCTCCACCGAGGTGGACAAGAAAGCGACCAAGCCGCCGCTCAACTACAGCGTCGTGGACGCGCTCACGCACCTCATGGTGCTGCTGGTCAAGTACCTCGACCAGCAGGCCAACACGAAACTGCAGGTGCTCAACCACGCGGTCGGCGCGATCGCCAACGTGCTGGTCGCGGCCCACGATCTGTCGCGCAAGAAGAAGGCGGCGTTCGACCAGCGCGTCTTTTTCCGCATGTTTGCCAACCTCATGAAGGATCTCACGGTGCAGGAGCCGGCGCTCGACGCGATCCACTTGCAAGTGCTCAACACGTTTGCCAGCGCGTACAACACGCTGCAGCCCGTGATGCTGCCAGGCTTTGTGTTTGCGTGGACCGAACTGGTCTCGCACCGCTGCTTCATGCCGCTGCTGCTGCGTGCCAAGCAGCAGCGCGGCTGGCAGATCCTCCACCGACTGCTCATGAACCTCTTTGTGTTCCTCGAGCCATTTTTGCGCCACGCCAACACGCACCAGCTGAGCCCATCGATCGCGGCGCTGTACAAGGGCACGGTGCGCATCGTCTTGGTCTTGCTCCACGACTACCCCGAGTTTCTCAGCGACTTCTACTCGAGCTTCTGCGACCTACTCCCGGCCTCGGCCGTGCAGCTGCGTAATGTGATTCTGTCGGCCTTTTCGCGGTCCATGCGCCTCCCGGACCCACTCACGCTCGGTCTCCAGGTCGCGCAGCTGCCCGAAGTGAGCGTCTCGCCGCGGCTCATGCCGGCCTGGGGCACGGCGCTCACGTTCAACAACATCAAGGAGTACATTGACGAGTTTTTGCGCGCGACGTCGAACCGCGCGGCCGTCTTCCCCGCGGACCTCATCTCGAAGCTGCTGCGCCCGGCCAGCCAATTGGAGCGTGACCCGCTCGCGTGCAAGTACTCGATCCCGGCGCTCAACGCGCTCGTGCTGTACCTGGGCAAGGAGGCGATCGTCGAGATGGCCAATGCGGCCAACGCTGCGAGCAGCACACCGGCGTCGGCGGCGGCCGCGCGCGAAGATGCTAAGCACGGCACGACGGTCAAGTTTGAGCAGACGGCGTCCATGGACGTGTTTCGCTTTCTCGCCGACGAGCTCGACGCCGAAGGCCGCTACTGGTACTTCAGCTCGCTGGCCAACCACTTGCGGTACCCGAACGCCCACACGCACTACTTCAGCTGCGTCATTCTCTACCTCTTTTCCTCGAGCAACAACAAGATGGTCAAGGAGCAGATCACGCGCGTGCTCATTGAGCGGCTCATCGCCAACCGCCCGCACCCGGTTCGTTATTGTTTACGTAGCTCTTCATTGCTGGTCGAAGGGATCTTTTCAACTGACGCTTTTGGACTGTTGTTTTGTACAGTGGGGGCTCTTGGTGACGTTCATTGAGCTCATCCGCAACAAGAGCTACAAGTTCTGGGAGCAAGAGTACCTCGAGTGCTCGAGCGAGATCAAGGAGGTCTTTGACGACGTCGCGCGCACGTGTCTCGGGAACTCGGCGAATGCCATGACGCCGCTCGCGGGCGCCCGTGCCGAATAGGCGCCAGAAGGGAACTGACAGGCGATTGCGAGTCTGCTCCGCCTTTTACGCAAGTACCATACCCACTTTTTCTCCACGACGACCTCGTCCTCGACGCCCCGTCTCCTGCAAGAGCGTCGCAGCGGCGGAGAGCGAGGCGTCGACCACCATAGCGCAGTCCGCTTGTACTGGACTGCATTCTCTAGGTCTCTAGTCTGCATATACATAGGTAATAGCATCATAGCATCCATTTCCATTTTCCATCATGGTCATCTCCATCTATCCTCAGATTTTATCAGAGATCGACTCTTGTCCATTTCTGATTCTGTGAGCTTCCCAACTCCCATATTCGAACCGCCCATAAACCCATTGAGCCACTATGACGGGAATGACTCGGTACGTGGCGCTGCGTCGTCTCCATCGCCAGCCGTGGAGACTGAACCTGACGCTATTGCATACGTATGCGCGTGCCCCATAGAGTCGTGATCATCCAGGACGCCAACATCACGCAGAAGTACCAGGAGCTGCTGCGCAAGCTGGAGAGCATGGGCGGCTACAAGCTCGGACGCCACGCCGTGCATTGCCGGCTCTTCAACCGCAAGACAGTCACAGGTGCGTGCGTGTCATGCTCTACTGTTTAGCTACCTACTCGACGCTAGAGGCCTTACTAAGCACTGCGGGGGTAGACGGCTACAGCAACCAGCGCATGTTCATGCTGCGCATGTCCCAGAACGACGACCTCGTGTACGCCGTGCTCACGAACGAGCGCGCCAAGGCCACGTCCCTCCACGACAATGGCATCGAGGGCGGCGATGAGGAGTGCGCGCTGCTCGAGTGCGGGCTCGAGGGCGCCACGATCCTCCAGCAAGTCGAGATCTACGCGTTCAAGTCGGACGCGCAGTTTGAAGGCACGCAGTACGCGATCGGCGACTTTGTCGTGAGCGTCTGCACCTTCATGCCGCGCAGCAACGTGCCGCGCGGCATCGTCATGGAGATCCAGTACGCGCCGTGCTACACGGTCGCGCCCATCGAGACGCTCTTCGACGAGTTCCTCGCCAACTTCACGACCGACGACCGCGTGCGGAAACCTGTAGACGCGCTGCCGACGCTCTTCGACAAGGTCGGGCTCTCGCCCGGCGACTACAGCCTCAAGCACACGGCACTGCAGTACGTCGCGGCCTTCAACATTCTACGCAGGTTTGAAAAGTAGAGTTTAGCTGAGGAGCTCCGGCGTGGAGGGTGACAGCGGTAACCACACTCGAGGGAGTAAAGGGGCAGTGACTACCGCATTTAAATGAGACACCATGGCGTTGACGCCTTGAACGGCGGGGGGTGTTTTCTAGGAGAAGAGTCCCATGCAACAAGAGGATTTGGTCGGGCCATACCCTAAATAGTACCCTGTACCCTAAACAAGCTTCCCCAATGAATGGTATGAAATCCCTTTCTAACCCTAGTTCGTTGGACCTACGAAGTACTGTTTAGGGTTATACCGCATTCAAAATCGTAGGGCTTTCGTGGGAGGTTAATTTACCCTATATTGCCTTTTACCCTAATTATGCCATTTTAATTCAGTGGATTGCGTTTCCAGTCTGGACCAAAGCCCTCATTTAGAAGGAAAGGAAGGCGCGATGGACGAGGACATGGACGCCGCGACGGCCGCGCTGTTCGAAGGGGACGTGACGCGCTTCGTGGACGACGTCGAGTCGCTCGGAGGAGCGCTCTCCGAGGGCTTCCACCTGCAGCTGCTCCAGGCGTCGCCCCACCAGCCCGGCAGTGAGAATGAGAATGGGGGCGACCCGGCCGAGATGGCGATCCGCGTGCTGCAGGCCGAGGCCGCCCAAGACCCGCACGCGATCGACGACGCGCTGCGCACCCACGCCGCCGAGCCCAGTGTCTCGAACGACCTGCAGCGCCAGATCGTGGCCGCCATGGCCGCCACGTCTGACGCGCAGAGCCTCATGGCGTCGCTGGCGCAGGCGTCGGATCTCTCGCTGCCGCCTTTTACGGCCGAGTTGAGCTCGTCGTCGTCTTCTGCGCAGCTCAAGCCCAAGCCGCTCGTGCCGCTCGCACCGGCGCCACCCATGCCGCCATTGCCTCTCACCATTCCAGCAAATGCACCGCCACCTACAGCACCAGCAGCGTCCAAGAGGCACGACGCCGGCAAGAAGAAGGCGACGCGCGCCGCGGCAAAGTGCACCGCCGCCAACTGCACCAAGTTTGCGCAGGGTGGCGGTCTCTGCGTGGCCCACGGCGGCGGCTACCGGTGCCAGACGCCGTTCTGCGCCTACTTCAACCTGCGCTCGTGCCCCGACCACGGCGGCTCGAAGCGGTGCAGCGTCACGGGCTGCAGCAAAGTGGTCTCGGGCGCCGGCGCGCTGTGCTGCGCCCACGGCGGCGGCAAAAAGTGCAGCGTCGCCAAATGCACCAAGCACGACGCCGGCCAGGGTCTGTGTCTGCGCCACGGCGGCGGCCGCCAGTGCAAGGTGGACGGCTGCGACAAGGCGCAGATCCGGTACGGACTCTGCAGCGGCCACGGGGGCCGCGCCAAGTGCAAGGTCGACGGCTGCAGCAAGTTTGACAGGGGCCAGGGCCTGTGCAAGGCCCACGGCGGCGGCTACCCGTGCAAGATGGAGGGCTGCTCGAAGCGCGACCGCGGCGGCGGCTTTTGCATCGCGCACGGCGGCGGCAAAAAGTGCAGCGTCGAGGGCTGCAAGACGCCGTGCGTGGGCGGCGGGCGCTGCAAGCTCCACGGTGGTGGTCGCAAGTGCACTGTCGACGGCTGCACGCGATGGGCTGTGCAGCAGGACCGCTGCAAGGACCACGGCGGCGCCGGCCGACGCTGCACGACCAAGGGCTGCGACAAGTTCGACCAGGGCGGCGGTCTGTGCCTCGCGCACGGCGGCGGCTTCAAGTGCGTCGTGGCCGAGTGCACGAAGAAGGGCGTGCGCTTTGGCCGCTGCTGCGCGCACGGCGGCAAGCCGCAGTGTGCCGTGGACGGCTGTACGCGCATCGCGCAGCTGCGCGGCCTGTGCAAGGGCCACGGCGGCTCCGTCACGTGCGAAGTCGCCGACTGCACGCGGCGCGCCAACAGCCGGAAGCGCTGTCTCGCGCACGGCGGCGGCGGCTCCAAGTGCAAGGTGGACGGGTGCGACAAGGTGAACCGCGGCGGCGGCCTGTGCAAGGCCCACGGCGGCGGCAAAAAGTGCCTGGCAGACGCGTGCAACGCGTGGGTCGTGGGCGGCGGCCACTGCGAGCAGCACGCCGCGCGCCTGGACGACGCCGACGCCGTCATGGTGTGATCAATAGTCATAAGTTAAAGGAAGATGCGGTGGGGACACGGGCGAGATTTTGAATTGGTGGTTCTCTACAGGAACGAGATGCCGCTGTTGATGGCCGCGACCTCGGCGGGCGAGAGCGGGATCTTCTTGGCCATGTGGAACGGCAGCACGTCGGCGCTCGAGGGCGCACGCAGCACCGAGGCCGCGGGCAACGGCGCGTGGTGCGCGGCCGGCAGCAACGCGCGCTTGCCCAGAAACTTGATGAGCGGCGTGCGGTGGCCCGACGCAGCGGCAGGGGCCGCCACGACAGGTGCGACCGGAGCGGACGCCGCAGGTGCCGCCGCTGGCGCAGGCTTGGCGACGCCACCGGCGGGCGCGCGGCTGTCGTCGACGGAGAAGAGCGCGGCGCCGACCACGACGTTGTCTTCGAGCGTCGCAAAGTGCTCGACGATCGTGCCGCTCACGGGGCTCATGACGTCCACGCTCACCTGTAGTATGAGGAGCACTTTTAGAACCACCGCACAGCGGTTGTGTATCCTCTACGGCACTCACCTTGTCGGTCTCGAGCACGGCCACGACCTCGTCGGCGTGGACGGCGTCGCCGGGGCCCTTGACGACCTGCACGAGCGTGCCTTCGCTGATCGAGTCGCCCATGGACGGCACGTGCACCGTGTGGACGGCCAGCGGCAGCGCGCGGCCGGCGTGGAACGCGCGGCGGGAGAAGGCGGCGGCGGCCGCGGAGCGGAGCATGGGGACGGGGGGATCTGATGAGATCAAACCACTCTGGACGTCCAGTGTCCTGCGGCCGACAACGGCAGACCTCTAGAAACTGATACCACAACACCGACGTCAGCGTATTATACGTTGCTATTACCTCTGAAAAAATATATACGTTGGAGAAGGTTAACTTTGGTGGATCAGTTGTAGGACCTCCCAAATATTATATATGTTGGTTGAAAGTTAACGTTTGCGGATGAGCCATCGGCAACCGCACGCAATCAGCCCAAGAGCTACGCCATGGTGGTTGTGAGCCGCCCTGCCTTGGCGGCGGCGCTGGCGCTGGCGGCTGCAGCGGGCGTTGCGCTCTACCGTCGTCAGCAGCGCTATGCCGCCATAGTCGCTGGGCGTGCAGCGCCGCACGAGTACAGAGACGCGGCTCTCGTGATCGTCGTGGACGTGGGCAGCTCGTCGATCCGCGCGAGTTGCTTTGCGCTGATGGATGCCGCGACCGGCGCCGCCCGGGGGCGCCACGCACCGAAGCCAGCGGGGGAGGAACGCGCTGCCGAATGGGTCCTGCTGCGCGGATCGCTGCAGCAGCTGCCGATGACCGGCACGATCGACGCGAATGGCGAGGCCGACATTGGCCGCATTGAGGCGGCCGTGGAGCGCGTCCTCGGCAGCGTGCTGGCGTTTCTGCGGAGCTGCGGACTGGGCAAGCGCGTCTGCGGCGTGGGGTTCTCTGCGTTTGTCATGAACCTGCTGGGCGTCGACGACCAGGTGCGCTTTGTCTCAAGTGGAGACCAGTCGGAATACACTAACGGTCCATGGGATGCTCTTACCATTGCGTACAGGGCACCGCCGTGACGCCAGTCTACACGGTGGGTAGCTACTCTCTCTCTCTCTGCTGATTGGCACTACCTACCAACTCACGTTGTCTACTGAGTGTGTAGTATGTCGGCCGCCGGCCCTCCACCGCGGCCTACGCGCGCCAGTTGCGGGAGACGATGGTCGCCCAGGGCTCGCTCGACGACTTCCACAACCGCACGGGCACGGTCGTCCACCCCGCGTACGCGCCCGCCGAGTTCCTTCGCCTCCATCACGAAGAGCCGGACCGCGTTGCACGCGTGGCCAAGTGGCAGAGCATCTCGTCCTATCTCTTGACCAAGTGGATGCTCGCGGGCGAGCGCGGGCCGCTGCCCATGAGTTTCTCGGAGGCGTCCTGGACGGGGCTGCTGGACTTCCGTCGCTGCGAGTGGGACGATCGCCTGCTCGCACTTGTGGGCATGGACGCGCACAAGATGCCGACGCTGCAGGACTCGTCTGTGCCTGTGAGCGGCCTGCGAGCGGCGTACGCGGCCAAGTGGCCGGAGCTCGCCAACGTGCCGTTCTTCCTGGGCATTGGCGACGGCGCCGCCGCCAACATCGGTTCCAAGTGCATTGGCGCGTCTCGCATCGCTGTGACCGTCGGCACGAGCGCAGCGATCCGCGTGGTGCTGCGCGACGAGACCATGAAAGACCGCAAGGTGCCCAAGGGCCTGTGGTGCTATCGTATTGGCAAGGACCGCGTCATGCTTGGCGGCGCGCTCAACGACGGTGGCTCCGTCTATCAGTTCTTCCGCGAAACGCTGCAGCTGTCGCCACAAGGTGCGTGCTCTGGCTTGGCTTCATAACTCGTCAATGCGTTGCATATATTGACGGATCGTTGCTGGCGTGTCAGACCTGGACGATCGCTTGGCACGTGCCGGGCCGGCCCAGCACGGACTCACGCTGCTGCCGTTCTTCAGTGGCGAGCGCGCCCCCGGCTGGCGAGACGAAGCGACGTGTGCGATCACAGGTATCAACAAGTGGACGACCCCCGTCGACTTTTTGCAGGCCGGCATGGAGGGCGTCGCGCTGCGGATCGCCCAAGTCTACTCACTACTCGGTACACTTTGAACAGTTCGGAACTCCCTCTATCACGGCACAGCTAATGGACCTCTTCTTGTCTGTGTGTGCAGCCGGCTATGCCGACGCGAATGCGATGATTGTTGCCAGTGGTACGGCGCTCACGTCGTCGCGCGCGTGGCGCCAGATGCTGGCGGACGCCATCGGTCGCGAGTTGGCCATGGAGACAAGCGCCAAAGAGGCCACGTCGCGCGGCGTCGCCGTGTTTATTGGCACGTACCGAGCGTTCCACTCGTTCGCCGCGTCGCAGCAACTGGACGCTGGACAAATCGTCTATGCTCACCCGAATGTGGAGGCCCACGCGGCCTACCTCGCGGCTCGTCAACAGCAAGAGACGCTCTACCGCAAGCTCTACCAGTAAACTCAGCGTTCATTTCCGTCGTCACATCTACGAGAGCGCGTCGTCGACAATGGTCTTCATCTCCTGCATGTGGAGCTCGTACTGGCCCGTGGCCGGCGACGCCGACGGTGGCCGCCCCACGTACGAGACTTTGCGCGAGTCCCCAATCTCTTGTAATACAGTGAGCAGCCGTGGAAACACAAATGACCAGGGCCCCATGTTCTTGGGCTCTTCCTGGACCCACACGAGCTCTGCGTTCGGATACTTCTCAATGAACTTGGCGACGTCTTGAAACGGGAAGGGCGCGAGCTGCTCGATGCGCGCGGTCGCGACGTTGTGGAGTGATCGTCCGCGAATCGCGTGGAGTACGGGGTAGTAGACCTTGCCGCAGCACAGCACCAGTTTCCTCACCTACACAACGCTTCTGTCAGATTCAGGCCAACGGTTCCTACAGAGAGAGTTACGCACCTTTTCCGGTTTCACCATAGTCTCGAGATCGTCCGGATGCGGCGGCATGACGCGCACGTACCCCGAGTCGCCGGCCAGATCAGTCAAGTCGGACGTACACGGGCGATGGTGCAATAACGACTTGGGCGTAAACAGAATGAGCGGCTTGCGGTACGCGCGCAACACTTGGCGCCGCAGCGCGTGGAAGTATTGGGCAGGCGTCGTGGGCACGAGCACGTGGAGATTGGCCTTTTGCTCGGCGTCATCCACGTCGCTCGTCTTGGTGAACACGTCGGCGTCTTCATTGTGCAGTTGCAGGAACCTCTCCATACGGGCGCTGCTATGCTCGGGGCCCTGGCCTTCGTACCCGTGCGGCAGGCACATGACGAGTCCCGACTGGCGCTGCCACTTTTGTTCGCCCGACGTGATGAACGTATCGATGATGGTCTGAGCGCCGTTGGCGAAATCGCCAAACTGGGCCTCCCAGATCGTGAGCCCCATGGGGCTTTGCAGCGAGTACCCGTACTCGAATCCGAGCACGCCCTCTTCACTCAGTGGGCTATTGCAGACTTGGAACGTGCCTGGTGGGACGGCTTCCAGGTCGAGCAGTCCAAGCCGCTTCTTGATGTCGTCAATGGCCAGCTCATTGAGCGGCGTGTAGGACGAGTTACGTGCCTCCAGTGCCTCGAATTGGTCGTAAAGCACGGCGTGGCGCTGGTTAAACGTGCCGCGTTCGCAGTCCTGACCGCTCAGGCGAACGTGGACACCTTCGATAAGCAGCGAACCAAACGCCAGCGTCTCGGCCGTCGCCCAGTCGACGCGGTCGCCAGTCTCCACTGCGCGAAGGCGATTGTTCATGACGGCCTCGACCTTCTTGTGGGCAGCAAAGCCCTGCGGGATGCGAAAGAGCTGTGCGCCGATCTCTTCAAGCAGCTTCCGGTCCACACCCGTGGCAACACCCGTCATACGCTTCTTCTGCTGCAGTGCTACAGCGCCCACTTCATCCTCCTCAGATGATTCGTCCGATGCCACAGCCCTCCGCGCTGACTGGTCGCTGTGGTCGCCTTCGTGCCAGTGGCCGTCTCCATGGTTGTCCCAGAACGACGGCTCCTCCCTCGAGTGCTGATACTCGGACGTCAGTTCGGCCTCAAACGCAGCGCACATTTGCGAGTACTCGGCCGTCGTGAGCACGCCCTCGCTCTCGAGTTGCTTGAGGTACAGGTTAATGACCGTCGGGTGCTTGTTGATGACATGGTACATGACCGGCGCCGTGATCTCTGGCGAATCCTGTTCGTTGTGGCCATGGCGGCGGTAGCACACGAGGTCCACCGTGACGTCGCAGTGGAACGTCTGCCGGTACTCGACCGCCATCTTCATGACCTTGACCACGGCCTCGGGATCGTCGGCGTTCACGTGGAAGATCGGACTCCGCGAGATCTTTGCCACGTCGGTGCAGTAGACGGCCGAGTCGGCCTGCTTGGGCAGCGTCGTGAAGCCAATCTGGTTGTTGATCACGACGTGAACGGTCCCCCCCGTCTTGAAATCCTCGAGCGCGCTAAAGCCAAAGACCTCTCGCACCGAGCCTTGGAACATGGACGCGTCGCCGTGGATCAGCACCGGCATGACGCGGCTGCCGTGGTCGTCCATTTGCATCTGGCGCGCGCGTGCCTGGCCCAGCACCACGGGGTTCACGGCTTCGAGATGGGACGGGTTGGCCGCCAGCGACACTTCGAGCTGCCTCCCGGTTCTCATGGTGAGGCGCGAGGTCGTGCCCAAGTGGTACCGCACGTCGTCCGAGTTGTTGGGGTACCCTGGTTCGTCCGGAAGGTACGGCTGGAACTGAGCCATGATGGACCGCAGGGGCCGCTGCAGCACATTCGCGAGCACATTGAGGCGGCCGCGGTGGGCCATGCCCATGTGGACGACCTCGACGCCGAGTTCGCTGGCGGCTTCGAAGAGCTCCACGAGGCCGGGCACCAAGCTCTCGCCGCCCTCGATCGAGAAGCGCTTGGCGCCGCTGAAGCGCCTACCCAGGAACCGTTCAAAGAGCTGCGTCTGCAGCATGGCATGGAAAATGTCCGTCTTCTGCGCGGCCGTGAACTCGAGGTCCTTGTACTCGACGAGGCGGTCGCGGATCCAGAGCGCGGCGTCGCGGTTGCGCAGGTGCTGGTACTCGGTGCCGATGCGGCCGCAGAAGACGGCGCGCAGCTCCGTCACGATCTGCCGCAGCGTGGCCACGGGGCCGATCGAGAGGTCGTCGCCGATGAAGAACTCGCGGTCGAGATCGGCCGTCGTGAAGCCGTAGGTCGTGAGCTCGAGGAGGTTCTTGGTCGCGAGGTTGCGCAGGTTGAAGTTGTCGAAGAAGGGCACTTCGACCCACCGGTCGCCGTTGATCCACTTCTCCAGCTCCGGTAGCTTCTCGCCTGTGGACGACGGGATCAGTTGACAGTGACAGAGAGAGAGAGAGAGAGAGAGAGGAAGGGGAACGTACGCTTCTCGAGCGGGTCGATCTGTGCGACGTAGTGGCCGTACTGCTTGAAGGTGCGGATGAGCACGAGCACGCGCCGCGTCTCTTCCTGCGACTTGCGGATCTCGTCGCTCAGGCGCTGGATCGGCGTGGGCTCGGCACTGGCTTTGCCACCGCGATTGCTCGACGACGACGCCACGCCCAGAGTCCGCAGTTGCACGCTCGGACGCAGTGCGGCGTGGTGCACGTCGTACTTTATACGGGAGACGCTGGCGGCGCGAGGGGGCCTGCGCAGCGCCGCCGCACGCGACGCGACTGCCGCCTGCCACGCGGACGCCATGGTTGGGTCGCTCTGGGTGCTTCAACGGAGAGGGGAGCACTAATTACCTTGTTCTGGTAAAAACAGATACCAATACTACCGTACTTTGGTATTGTAGTATACCTTGTTTTGAAACCAAGAGCGCGAAACGACACGGATCCGCTCATTCGCGCCAATATGGACCGACGCGGCTCGTTCGCCGTCGCGCTGCACGCGATCCGATGGCGCGGCGCCGACGACCAGCAGCAGCAGACGGGGCAGCAGCCGACGGAGCCGACGCGGCCCGTGTGGGCGAGCGTCACGCTCGACTGCGCCGCCCTGGACGATGTCTGGTTCGCGGCGGATGACGACAACGCCTCGACCAAGAGCGTGGAGCTCACGCGCGACGCCGACGAGGGGCCGCTCGAGTACACGCAGAGCTCGCGGCCGCTGGCGCTCTTGAGCGAATCGCTCACGGCTCTGCTCAATGCGCGACTGCGCGTGGCCGTGTATTACGGGTCCACGCGGTCGCGCACGAGCGATCTGCTATGGGGCGAAGCCAGCGTGTCGTTTCTGCCAGCACTACTGAGCGAGCGGCTCCACGACACGGTGCGTATTATTGCTGAGACCGAAGAGATCTCGGTTGAGCTCAGCGTCCAGTGCGACGCCGACCTCGCCGACTTTGTGCTCGGCGCGCGCGTGCTGCGCGTCCACTCGCTCGCGATTGTGCGCCCGCCCAGCGAGTGGACGCTGCCGAGTGCGAACGATGAAGAGGCAGTGCGACTGTGCAGTGCATCGGACCGCAACACGGCCGCGTACGAGCTGGAGCTGGAGCTGCCCGACTTTCGCGGCGACGACGGGGCCGAGAGAACGAGCGACGTCGTCCGGTTCAGTGGCGGCAAGCTGCAGTACACACCAGATCCGAATGCAGAGAGTGAAGCAGAGGGCGGTGACGCTGGGCTCACGGGCGAGTGGTCCATTACGTTTCCTTTGGGGATGGCGAACAAACTCTACCTCAAGGTTGGTGACTGATCCTGCGACTCTCCCTTTCCCCAACCGGAATGCTGACGGTTACTTCATTGTAGCCCGCGATCTCCCGCTTGGTCGACTATCTCCAGGTTGAGAAGACCTCCACTGCGTTACTGAGGCGTTCGAACGTCGACGCGGCCGGTCGCGTCACAGCGAGCGTCTCGCTGAACCTACACAGTCTGGCGTCGCCAGGGCAGACACGAGTCGATCTGGAAGCCTCATTAAAGAAGATTCTGCCTCTGCCAAAGGAGGCACTGGAGCAGGAACTGGCGGCCGCCGCGTCGAACGACGAAAAGAAGCGACTGCAGGCGCTGATAAGCGAGTATGATGCCGTGATCGTCCAGGCAGCGACGACATTGAGTACGTCTGTGCACGCGGCCAAGACCCGCGTGGCGGGTGTCGTCGAGATCGTGGGCAATGGGCCTTTGGTGCTTGAGCCTCCCACCACGCTCGCCCCGACCAAGACGATCGACGAGCTGATCCCGCCACGCGACCTCAGCGATGAATACGACCAGCGCAAGGACGTCGTCTCGGATCTACGTACTGAGATCCGTCGTGTGGTGCTCACGGTGCTGAGAGAGTACGAAGACGCCGACTTCCACACTGATGCGGCGACCGCGTCACGCGACGAGAAGCGGCAGCACATCGTCTTCAAGCTCAATTCGCAGGGTGCGTACCACGCGTTTAAAGAGAAGCTCAAGAAACGCATCGTGCCCATGATCCGCGACCAGTTTGCAGACGACGTGGCCGTGGCGAGTGACGAGCAGGGGGCGACCCATGAGGAAGAACCACTCGACGGGAAGACGCCGACGGACGCGCGGAAAAAGACGTACTTTGCCAGTGTGTACGCGACGCTCATGGACGAAGTGCAGCGCGTGCTCCACGAAGCCTTCTTTGCGTCCTCATCGTCAACGCAGACGCTGGAGATAACCCACGGCGAGCTGCAGCCGCGTGACAACGCGAACGTGACGCAGAAACTCACGACGCTCGGACTGCGGGCGCTGGAGAATGAAGTGAACGGCGACGCCGAGAAGAGCGAGGCGCTGCATTTGGATCGCATCGCGTTCGCTGAGGAGCGGGCTATCGAGATGCCCCATGCAGCGGCGTCCATGCGGCCGTCGCTCGCAGCAGTCTGGCTCGAGTACGCCACGTTCTGCCTCGGCCAACAAGAGCTGGACAAGGCCGGCGGCGCGCTGCGGCAGAGTCTGTCGCTCGAGCCGCACTCCGTTGACGCGCTCGTGGCGTACGGCGCGCTGCTGTGTGAGCTGAAGGACTTCACAGCCGCTGACGTCGTGGTCAAGAACGTCGTGGCCAACGCGCTGGAACAAGTCGCCAACAGCAGCAGGAGTAGTAGTTATGCGCGCGTGTTGGCGCAGCTCACGACGGCCCACGCGCTGTTCGCGCTCTATTTCAGCGAGTCACGCACAGATGAGACTGGCAACCTCGTGCTGTTTGAGCTGCTGAAGGCTCAGCGCGTGCTACGTCAGCTCCAACAGATCTCGGACCCATCCAGCAGCGCGGAACCGTGCCTGAGTTCAGTGTGGATCCACTTGGCGGCGGCTCTCCATGCCCTGCGACTGCGCGGCGTCACACAGACGGCACTGCAGCTCGCCGACGATTTGCACCGCCCGCGAGACGTGCTGTCGCGCGACGAGCGCGTGCTGAAGCGGGTTGTGCTCGCCGAAGTCTTGTCGCTCCGTGGTGACGGGGACCGCGCGACGGCGCTGCTCGAGGACGCGCTCGAGATCGACCGCCACCACGCGTTTGCGTGGCTTGTGCTGGGCAAGACGTTTCTGCAGCTTGAGAGCCAGACGCCGCGCGCTGTCGAGTGTCTGCAGCGCAGTCTCGAGTACAGGCACCAGTTGCGAAGCGATCAGCGGCTCAGTCTCGTGGTGCATCTCGGTCTAGTGCTGCTGCAGACGTCGCAGTTTGCAGCGGCCAAGGCCACGTTTCTCAGCGCGTGCGACGAGTTCCCGCTGGCGTCCACGTGGCTGGGCGTGGGCATCGCGAGTCTGCGGCTCGAGCAGTGGGACGCCGCCCAGGTCGCGCTGGCCGAGGCCAACCGCCTGGATGCTTGTAACCCAGACGTCTGGGGATACCTCGCGTTGCTTGCGCTGAGCGCCTCACCGCGCGTGGCGCCGCAGCACGAGCGACGCGCCACGCACAGCGTCGCGCAGGCCATGCGCTTCCAGTTGAGCAATCCCGTGCTGCTCCGCGAGCTCAGCAGCGGCTTTGTGGCCATCGACCGGCTCGAACAAGCCGAGCGGCTGCTGCGGCGCGCGCTCGTGTTCCAGGACTCGTCACTCACGCGCAAGACGCTCGCCGATGTGCTCGCGGCGCAGAACTGCGCCGAGGCTGCGCTCGCGCAGTACCAGCAGTCGCTCGACGAGAGCCGCGACCTCGTGCAGCGGACGGAGCTGCTCGACAAGTGCGCGGCGCTGCTCGGAACGCTCGGACGGCCTGATGAAGCAGCCGAGTGCCGCCAAATGGCCGCGCAACTGTTGCAGTCGCCGGAGGCGCCAGTAGTCAAGGAGAGCGACGGGGGAGATCTTGGCAGAGACTCCCCAGGCTCCTTGGAGACAGATAGCGGATAGAAACACATGCAGAAAGACACACAGAAAAGACACAGCATTCAGCCCTGATTTCGCTAGGTCTCGTGGTCTCTCGCTATGATGTTGGCGAGAAATGCAATGAGGTTCGAGAGTCCGAGCAGCAGTCCGTCGTCGGGCGAGTCGAGCGCGTCGCTCATTTGGCAGTGCGCAAAGTCGATGAGATGGACGTCCTCGCGCCGCTCGGCTTGGCGGCGGTCGCCCTCGTAGATGAGCAGGAGCGACGCGCCCCAGAAGCGCACGCCCGTCGTCTCTCGAACGACGCGTTCGAGCTTCTGGAGCTGATTGTACAGCGATCGCAGCGAGTCGTGATGGAGACCAGATCCGTTGGAGAGGTACTGTTAATATTCCACGACTCAGAGCATGCATCGGCAGTATTGAGAATAGGACCGCGTCATGGTAGTTCACCGCACCTTGCGTAGCGCCGGCTCGATGTCGTCCTGCCGCAGCTGGCGGCCCCAGTGCTTGTCCCACAGGATGTACCGCTGTTCGACTTCGTCGTAGACCTGCATGCCGCAGAGGCGGACCCCGAGTGCAAGCGACGTTGTGGCCGCGCACTTGGCGCTGTGGCTTGCGGCTTTGGCTTGCGGCGCATCCTCGCCGTGCTGGCGTGTCCCCATCTTGATGTCCAGCACGCAGGGCCTGGAGTACGCGTGCGTGAGGTCGCCGAGAACGAGGTACTCGCGCGTTGTCACGCCTGCTGCGGAGGCACGAGACTGGCGACACTGCGACTGACGCATGGAGCCGCTGCTGTCAGCCCAGGGGCGCTCCTTGTTCCACAGTGTGGCGCTGTAACTCGCCGTCGACATGAACGATCGCGTCGGGCCCGCCAGCGACAGACCCGACGGTCGACTGGAGAGTCGCGTCGTGTCAAGTCGCCTCTTCTTGCCGCTGGGCGAATGCGTCACTAGTACCGCCGCTGCGCCATCCTCCGGCTGGAGATGGAGGGTTGTGCCATTGGGTTCGTGGAGAGGCCCATTATCAGCTAGCGGTTCCTCGTCCGCCCGGGACAGCATCTCGGACGCCGTTGGGTCTGTCGCTGTAGTCGTGGTCGTCGCCACTGCGGGCGCCATCGGATGCAAATCAACGGTGATGACACCGACAAAGGGCGGCACAAAGGGCTTGAGCTGCGGAAACCGCGTGTCCAGCGCCTGGTAAAACTGCAGCTCCAGCGGAATCGCCGGCTTGCAGACCTCACCCTTTGCGCTTCGCAAGAAGGGCTTGTGGCCGCCCGCCTGGTGGCTGAAGAGATAGAAGGCCGTGCCCATGGCGGACCGAGCGACCACCTGGCTCTGCATGCTTGCCAGCGCTGCGTCGTCACCCTCCCGCCCACCTTGTGCCTCCATCAGACGAGGGCGGCGCTTGACTCAGTATGGGTGGAAGCGGTAGAGAAGCAGAGGAGGCGTTTCATGAGACCTCCGCGGATCCTAATTTTACGCCCCTCGCTGGCATCACTTCCATCCAACGGGACTGCAGACGTATCGCTGATGCCCCACTGTCGCTGCTCCTCGAGAGAGATCCCAGCGCATCCGTCGCCCTTTCCTTGCGATGTCACTACCCACCTGTAGTCACTAGGACGAAGTAGTTGAAGTGGAAGTGCTCTCAATAGTGCACTCTCCCGAAACGGGTCCGATTAGTCTCCGGTCTCGGGACCCGTTCGCCTGTGGACCCGCCCGTTTCTGCGATCTGGCTCACATTGGGACGCACGTGGCGCCCGACAGACGCGCGCATTGGCATTCTCTCGACGCAGGCACCATGAACCTCTTCCGCCTCGTGGGCGACATGTCGCACCTCGCGAGCTTCCTCGTCCTGCTGCTCAAGCTGCTGGCGTCGCGCTCGGCGGCCGGTGCGTCTTCTCGGAATGAACCCCGCCTCTTCCCCCCTCCCTTGTAAATCTAATCTGTAGGACGCTGGCAGGCATCTCGCTCAAGTCGCAGGAGCTCTTCTTCTTCGTCTTTGTGACGCGGTACCTCGACCTCTTCACGCACTTTGTGAGCCTGTACAACTCGACCATGAAGGTGCTCTTCCTGGCGTTTTCCGGCGCCATCGTCTACGTCATGCGGTACCGCGAGCCGTTCCGCAGCACGTACGACCGCTCGCACGACACGTTCCTCCACATCAAGTTCGCCGTGCTGCCCTGCGCGCTTCTCGCGCTCATCTTCAACGAGTCGTTTGAGGTCATGGAGATTCTCTGGACCTTTTCGATCTACCTCGAGGCCGTCGCCATCATCCCGCAGCTCATCTTGCTCCAGCGCCACGGTGAAGTCGAGAACCTCACGGGCAACTACGTCGTGCTGCTCGGCGCCTACCGCGGCTGCTACATCCTCAACTGGATCTACCGTGCGGCCACCGAAAAGTCGTACCACTTTATCTGGCTCATGTTTATCGCCGGGATGGTCCAGACCGCGCTCTACGTCGACTTCTTCTACTACTATGCGATCAGGTGCGTTTGGCATGAGGGTGAGAACAGTACGAGACGGTACTGATGGCTGGTGATATGATCCCACAGCAAATACCATGGCAAGAAGATGACGCTGCCGGCGTAAGCGGTCCCGCGTGGACGAGAGACCCCCCCCCCGCAGCAGCTGTGCGAGAAGGAGGAGGATGGATTCGGAGGAGACAAGAGAGGATTCTATGAAGAAGACAAGAATGAAAGCATGGAAGACGGTGGTTTTGGATTAGAATACACACTCCCACAGCATCCCTCCCAGCGCTCGTTCCAGAGTGGATCACTGCACTGGCTGTGTGGGCCGCCGCCTACTGATCCAAGAAGCTAAAGTCGCAGTGCTTGGTGATGTGGTCGGCCGCCATGTTGAGCCGCGTCGTGTCGTCGCGACGCAGCTTGGCTACGAAGCTCGCGATACGCGCCGTCAGCGTGTAGCTGTCGGCAATGTCGGGGGACACGTAGATGCACGGGATGTTGCCGGCGTCGAGACGCCGCGCCAGGTCCTCGCTCGGCGGGTTCCACCCCGTGAGAATGAGTCCCGACAGGAGGTTCTTGCCCTGCGGTCTCGACGCGGCCTGGTTGCCAATCATCGCATCGATCACGTCCTCCCTGCCGCTGTGCTGTAAGCGATAGAGAAATGTCATGAGTTCGGGGGAAACAAGAGACGAGAACGAGGAAACCTCTTCGCACCGTGATGACGAGCTGGTTCGGAATCGGCTTGAAGACGTTCTTGGCGTTGACGGGCGCGAGCGCGAGCCGCGTGCTCGTAAAGTACCGCAGCTCGGCGTCTTTGCCCGAGATCATGTCCGACTTGAGCAGCTTGCTGAAGTCGGCCATGGTCGGACACGACAGGTCCTTGAGTTCGGGAATGCACCCGACGAGCGGAATGTCCCAGCGCTTGAGCGCGCGCGAGAAGTATTCCTAGAGAAAGAGGCTCCATATGAACACTGCTTTCACGAGTGAACGAGATGGTCTTCGTACCTGAATCATGTCCATCTTGGCCGGGTTCACCTTGTTGAGGATCACGCCGCGTAATCGCACGTTGTGCTTCACGAGCAGCTCTCGGTTCATGGCGAGCTGGTCGAAGGACGAGCCGAGACCGCCCAGAGCGATGCACACGACGTCCATGTTGAGCTTGGCTGTTCAGGTTCAAGTCAAAAGCGTCAGGGGATCTGCCCATGGGTCACCAATGGAGACTGGGGTCGCGTACATGCGACCTGTGCGTTATTGAGCTCGCAGATGGAGCCAACACCCGTGTGGCCCGTGCCCTCGCAGACTAGAAAGTCGCTCTCATTGTAGAGGTTCTCATGGGCCACGCGGATCTTCTCGACGAGCTCTTGCTCGGTGACTTTGCCGTCGATAAAATCCCGCGTGAAGCCGTCGGGAAAGATCACGGGCGACATGTCCTTGTAGTTATGGACGAGCCCAAAGTGCTCGCGGAAGAGGTACGCATCCTGTCATCCCGCACAGCGCAGTGTTAGTCGGAGGAGTTCACCCACACCCGAAATCATCCATCATCTCATCCCAGCAGACCTTGTCGACGCGGAGCCCGCCGCCCACGGGCACGTGCTGCTGGCCCACGGGTTTGCAGTAGGCGACCTTGCGGTCCGAGCCGCGGAACTTGGCTTGGAGATGCTGCACGATGCCGAGGCTCACGGTGGTCTTGCCCACGTGCTGGCCCGTGGAGAGGACGAGCAAGTGCCGCATGGTCTCGGAGCTGCGAAAGGATCTTCAAGTGAGCTCTCTGAACTTGGAAGCCGAAGGGTAGAAGCCTTGGTGGGTTACGGTTACGTAAACAGAATCAGGTGGTTACCGGTTTTAGAGCCTTTATTTGGGATGGTGAATCAACTGAGTCTGATTCTGATTTTACGCGCGAACTCATCGGAGCTCGTCATTCGCGACCCGCGAATTCGCTGTTCGCAGCGGAGCCCTCCATTTCCGGTTGGGCCATGGACGCCTCCGCGCTGTGGCCGCGAGATGACGCGTCGTCCGACGGCGACGAGCCCACGCAGGTCGCGATGACGCAGGTGGCACCCACGCAAGTGGCGGCGCCGGCGGTGGAGGCGGCCGTGGAGCAGGTGCGGTGCATGATCTGCGCGCTCAACCTCACAGCCAAGTCGATTCTCGAGCGCGAGTTGCATCTCAACGCGTGCCTGGACGCGGCGAGTCTCGAGACCAAGTACGACTGCCCGACGTGCGGCAAGCAACTCACCGACTACAACGAGCAGCGCCGCATGGCCCACGTGAACCTCTGTCTCGACCGCGTCGCGCGCTTCGCCGTCGAGTCGCCACCGTCAACTGAAGTCACGGACGCTCCCGCAGCGGTGCAACAAAATGGTTCCTCGGTTGCTGCACGTGATGAGTCAATCTCCTCATCGGCAGAAGATCTCTACGAGTGCCGCATCTGCGGCCAGAGCCTCTCGCTCCCGGGTCTCGAGTCGCGCAGTCGCCACGTCAAGCAGTGTGGCCAACGCTTTGGACTGCGCGCGAGCGACCTCGCTGCCGTGTCGGCGACAGCAGAAGCGTCGTCACTTCTGAACGACCCATCTCCTCCTACATCTGACGACACGGATGCCAGTGGCACCAGCGATCGCCCCAACGCGTTCGCCGTGCTCATGTCCTCGTCCGTGAGTCGACCTGTCCCTACGGTCGCGACCAATGCCTTCGACATTCTAATGAAGAGTTCGCGAACCGAGGCGGTCGTCCAGGCCACGGCATCAGCCTCGACGTCGGCGCGGGCGTTTTGGCACACGAACAGTTCTAACACGAAAGCCCCCAAACGCATGCGCTTCTCGTCATCCACACCAGCGACCCAGCGTCGCTACGGGTGTCCTGACTACAAGCGCATTCTCGGCACGCAGCCGCCGTTCATCGTCGACGGCTTCCAGTCCGCGAGCAAGTCGCTCTCCAATATCTACTTTCTCACGCACTTTCACTCGGACCACTACGTCGGTCTTCAAAAGAGCTTTGACTGCGGCGTCATCTACTGCAACGAGGTCACGGCCGCACTGACGATCCAGGAGCTCGGCGTGGACGCCAAGTTTGTCCATGCCGTGCCCATGAACACGCCCGTGGAGATCCGAGGCGTGCAGGTCACGTTCATGGACGCCAACCACTGTCCCGGTGCCGCCATCATTCTCTTTCGCTTGCGGTCCGGCGTGACGTATCTCCACACGGGCGACTTTCGGTTCCACCCGAAGATGTGGAGCTACGCGCCTCTGCAGCCCTTTCTTCCGACGACGTGCGCCTCGACAGGTGTGGTGGCGCCGCCCACGCGCCGCATGGACGCTGTGTACTTAGATACGACGTATGCCGACCCCAAGTACACGTTCCCGACCCAGGACGTGTCGATCCAGCACGCGCTGTCGCTGGTGGACAAGCACATGAAGAGTGCCAAAGTGCTCTTTCTCTTTGGCTCGTACTCGATCGGCAAGGAGCGGCTCTTCATGGAGGTCGCCCAGCGGTACAACCGCAAAGTGTGCGTGTCCAAGGCCAAGCTCAAGATGATCAGGACATACGCGTGGCCGGACGCGCAAATGAAGCTACTCACGACGGAGCCGGGCGCGACCAAGTGAGTGGGAAGGAAGTCTGTCGGAATGCTTGCTGTCAGGACTAACACTGTATGCGTTTCTTTCTCCACAGTCTCCACGTCGTGCCCATGCAGGAGCTCAAGCTCGACCACTTGATCGCGCTCCAGCAAAAGCACCGTCTTCGCTTCCACGAGATCGTGGCGTTTCGGCCGACGGGCTGGACCTTCAGCCGCGGCAACGCCTCGCTCTCCACGTGCCAGAGCGACCCGAGTGGCGCCGTGCGCGTCTACGGCATCCCGTACAGCGAGCACTCGAGCTTTGCCGAGCTTTGTGACTTTGTGCGCCTGCTAAATCCACAGTCCATCATCCCGACGGT
This sequence comes from Pythium aristosporum, assembly GCA_023337755.1. Classification (NCBI taxonomy): domain Eukaryota; phylum Oomycota; class Peronosporomycetes; order Pythiales; family Pythiaceae; genus Pythium; species Pythium aristosporum. Next base: position 27,025 of record JAADXL010000321.1, read on the forward strand.
CAATTGCCATTCCGAGCGAAGCGTGAAGAAGCAGGTCGACGCGCTGCGGCAGTCGGCGTTCCACAGTATCGGCTCCATGTTTGCGCCTGCCTCTGCCACTTCCACCACAGCAGCAGACGCTAAATAGAAGCTGGGCGACCACTGACGAAGCGTCGCTGCGAGTCGAGTGTGGGAGATTCACTCACACTTCGAAGCTGGAGAGCAGCGGCACGTGTGTGGCTGACAATGGCGTCCATGCGATCTCGAGGCGGTGGAGGCGACGCTCAGGTGCTGTCGCTGGACGGACCTCCTCCCACCGCGTCGTCGGATCGACCAAAGACGCCGCGGCGTCCCGGGACGTCGTCGGGCCGATCCAAGCAAGCCAAGGCGACCGAGTTTCGCACGTTCCTCGAGAACGACGAGCTTCCTCTGGCCATTGAGACGTCCCCGATCGGTGGCCGCCGCCGCGTCGTGTGGACCACGAACTTGGACCAGCTCGACCTCGCGCACTTTTTGCCGCTTTGCCTCGGCGGCATTCAAGAGTCGCTCGCGCCGTACGCGGACTTTGCGTGCGACGCCGCGATGCAGCTGCTCGAGAGCGCGAGCCACAACGACACGCGCGTGCTCAAATGTCTGCCGCAGGCCGTCGCGCAGCTCAAGAGTGCGCTGGGCACGCGCGACAAGGACGTTGTGCACCGCGCGCTCGTGCTGCTGCAGCAGCTCACGGTCTGCGACGGTGTGGGCGAAGCGCTGGGCGACCACTACCGCGCGCTGCTGCCGCTGTGCAACATCCTGCAGGACAAGCACTTGGGCACGGGCGATGAGCTCACACGCGGCATGGTGGCCGAGGCGCTCGAGACCATGGAGGCGTACGGACGAGACGACGCGCACGTGCTCATCCAGCAGTACGTGCCGACGTTCACGAGCCAGTTCCCGAGCGACCGCCTCGTGAGCACGTAAGGGAGGAAGGAGACGCGTGTACTGAGTTCAATACAACTTCCTACGACGGTAGTCTCACACTTACTAAAGCCTACATGCGCGAGCGCGGGTGGCGGTAGCCGTGCATTTCCTTGGGCATCGACGTCGCGACGAGGTCCTCGAGGTTGTGGATGCCGTACTTGTTGGGTGCGCCCGTGCGCCAGAGCTCCTGCGCGTTGAGCTGCCCGTCAGCATTGAGGAACGTCACGCCCATGTACTGCTGGTGCCAGCGGATCATGAAGTCGATGCGCGGCGTGGGGAAGTTGCCCAGCATCTCGGCCATGTTCTTGAGGATGCAGAGCCCGTATGGAATGTCCTCCCAGAAGAGACGGCTGTTGACCGCCGGGTGGAACTGGCCCTTCGAGACCTCGACGAGCGGCGTCGCGCAGCCGGCGTAGCCCAAGTTGGTCATGAAGATCTGGCGCAGCGACGAGCGGTCGGCCACGTCGTCGCCGTACTGCTTGACCACGCGGTCGCCCATGGGCAGCAGATCCGACAGGTCCAGCGCCGGGAACCGCTGGAGCAGCGCGTACTTGATCTGCTGAAGCTCATTGTCCAGCATGGAGAGCTGCTCGGCCGAGAACTCGCAGAAGTCGGCGTCTACCACACGAACCCCAATGTCAGTAGAGGCACCAGTGCGCACAAACAGACCAAAAAAGATATCGTACACAGTGTGAGGCCGCGGCGCTTGGCGAGCTCGTCCATGGTGTACGTCTTCTTGCCGTCCCAGTCGCGGAAGATGGCAAAGTACCGCGCCGGGTGGATGATCTGGTTGGACGGCGTGAGCGTCAAGTTGAGGAAGTTGGCGACGGTGGCGCACGGAATGTCGAAGAGCGACTCCATGAGTTTCGCGGCGCTGTGCTTCTTCTCCACGGGGTAGCACGCCACGTAGAGGCACTTCTTGGGGCCGACGATCTTGGCCTTGTGGCTGCATGGACGAAAGTCAGGACAATGGATACTGCCAAGCCAACCAATTGATCACGTACCCATACTCGTACGCCTTGCAGATCCACGGGATGTTCTGGAGTCCAAAGAGCTGCGGGTCGATTCGACATCGCTTGGTTAGTTCAGGGGGTTCCATAATCATATAAGAGGTCAGACCAACCCACCAGGTCCAACTCCGCGAGCTTGTCCTCGCCCAGCGCCTTCTTTGCGGCCCAGTCAAAGCCGCCCTGCGCGAAGAGCGCACCGAGCGCGACGCCCTTCTTGAGGTACGGCCCGATGGCCGAGAGAATCTCGGGGTGCGCGTTGGCCGGCGCCGCGACGATCACAACGTCCGACTGCGGGATGACGTTCTTGGCGTGCTTGGACACGACCGCGAGGCGGCCAGAGATCGTGCCGCGGTGCTCCCAGCTGCTGCCCTTGGTCGTGATCTCGATGGCGTCGCCCCACCGCTCGGGCTGGCGCGTGAGCACCTGCACGCGCACGCCCTTGGACGCGAGGTAGCCGGCGGCCACGTGGGCGCCGTTGCCGCCGCCGCAGATCGTGACCGTGCCGAGCGCGCGTCCGTCGAGCTGCTGCTGCTTGAGCTGCGCGCGCGCCGTGGCGACCGAGAGCGTCATGCTGGACGAAGGGGATGCGCCTTGTCACACACAGTCCGGAATGCTGCTTGGTCCAGCCAGATCCAGCGAGCAGCTCCCATTCCACGGAGGACAACGTCACGGAAAAACCTCATTTCTGAGGTGGAATCATATCACAGAGTTCATCCCGTAGCCTAGCCTAGCCTAGTTCAGCAGCACCTTGCTCTGCTGGTGGGTCTCGGCCGTGACGCGGATGGCGAAGAGCTCATTGAGCTCCTCGGCGGCAAACGCGTACGAGATGGCGCGGTCGATCTGCTCGATGGCGCGCGAGTAGTCCTGCATGGCCATGTACACTTGGGCCAAGTGGCAGTACGCAAACTTGGAGCGCGGGCACATGGTCACGGCCGTCTCGAAGAGCGCGAGCGCCTCGTGGCCAAACTCCGAGCCCTTCTGCACGAGCACGTTGCCCTTGTTGATGTACGCCATGGGGTACGACGCGTCGAGCGCGATGGCCTTGTCGAACATCTCCTCGATCTTGGCAAAGTCCACGACGCCACCGGGCAGCTGCGCCGTCTGCATGAACGTCTCGCCGAGGTAGTTGTAGATCTCGGGGACGTCGGGCGTAATGCGCGAAGCCGTCTGAAGGAACTCGATCGCCTTGTCGAAGTTGCCCGTGCGCGCGTGGGTCACGCCGAGCTGGATGTACGCCATGGAGAAGTCGGGCGCGAGCTCAATGCAGCGCTCGAGGTCCTTGAGCGCGTTGGCCATTGAGGCCTCGACCGTGGCGCCGTCCTGGTCGATCGAGTGGAGCTGGCCGCGGTGGAAAAACGCCGTGGCGCACGTGGCCTTTTCAGCGAGCGCCTTGTCGAACCACCGCAGCGCCTGCTTGAGCTCCTTCTGGTCAAAGCACAGACCTCCCATACGGATCTGCACACAGCATCGAACATTCGTGATCAACTAGTCCAGTCCAATGAAATCAATAGGGAAGCGCCACCACGAACCTTCGCATAGAGCGACTGCGGCTTCACGTCCAGCGCGGCCTCAAAGCACGCGCGCGCGCGCTCGAACTCGCCTCGCAAGTGAAAGTACGTGCCGCCTTCGACATTGGCCGTGTAGTACGCGACGTCGCCCGGCTGCAGCAGCGCCAGCGCCGCCTCAAAGTCCTCGGCCGCGCGCTCGTACTGCTTGGCGTGCTTGTGCGCGAGCGCGCGCTTGGCGAGCAGCTCTCCTCGCGCACTGCGCACCTCGTCTCCGTCGCCCAGCACCGCCAGCTCGTCCGTGTATTCCTGAACGGACTTGTCGGCCGCAATGTCGCTCTCGTCGTCGTTGGCGTGGAAGGACGAGTAGTACGACGTGATGAAGAACTGGTCGGGCAGGTACCGGTTCGGGTTGAGGTTCTTGGCCTGGGCCACTTCCACTTGCTTGGCCGTGATCTCCGTGTGGATGCGACTGATCTCGGCCGCCAGCGACTCGTCCACGTTCTCGCGCTTCTCCTCCGAGATCACGAGCATGCACACGTAGTCGACAAGGGCGCCGGCCAGGTCGCCAAGCGCCGTCTTGGCCTTGGCGCGGCGCAGGTAGGCCTTGGTGTGGCGGTTGTCCAGCACCAGCGCGTTGGAACAGTCGTTCACGACCTGCTGGTGGTCGCCCACGCGCTCGTACGCGGCCGCGCGGTTCGAGAACATGACCTTGAGGTTGCGCTTGTCCACGGGCACCGCGCGCTCGCTTTCGACAATCGCCGTCGTGTAAAGCTCGATCGCTTCCACGTACGACCCGGCCTTGTACATTTTGGTCGCTTCCGTCGCGGCCTCCTGGCCGGCGGCGACCGCCGCAGCCGCTGCCGCCCCATTGTCGTCCAATGCTGCTTTTTTCTGGCCTGCCGGGATCGGCTCCGTCTTGGCCTTTGGTTTCTTGGGCGATCCGTGCGTGGTCTCGACGCGCTTGGGGCTCGCGGGGTCGTGGACCGCCGCCTTGGCGAGGTCGGCGCTGTGCAGTTCGTGCTGGCGCTTGCGGTAGACGCCGAAGAAGACAAAGGCCGTGAGGACCGTGACCGAGGCCACGACGGCCAGCTGCAGCATCTGCGCGCGCTGCTCCGCCATGGTGCTTCGAGTGTGCTGAGTGAAGTGGGCTTGTCGTCAACAACGACCTCACGTTCCTTCTCTCCATGCGCGCGTCGCGGACCCACTCACATCGAGCCAATCCGAGTCGGTGGTCTCGATCTGACAACTGATTACGGGTAGATTGCTCAAAAAAGGGGTGTGCGTAAAAACGCACCGCTCGGCGTTTTTACGAAGAGCTATTTACACGCCGTGGTGATTGGTTGGCCGGCGACATCGAAGTTTCCAGGCGCAAGGGTCGAATGGCCGTGGCTCATTGTAAGACTTGAGCAGTGATCCATCGGTCGTGAGCTTCTTCCTACCAAGCCCAAAAAGAACAAGATGGCCGACGCCGCTGTGAACCCCAAGGCCTACCCGCTCGCGGACGCCAAGCTCACCGTGAGCATCCTGGACCTCGTGCAGCAGGCCACCAACTACAAGCAGATCAAGAAGGGCGCCAACGAGGCCACCAAGACGCTCAACCGCGGCATCTCCGAGTTCATCGTCATGGCCGCCGACACGGAGCCGCTCGAGATCCTGCTCCACTTGCCGCTCCTCTGTGAGGACAAGAATGTACCATACGTGTTCGTGCCGTCCAAGGTCGCGCTTGGCCGCGCGTGCGGAGTCTCGCGCCCCGTCATCGCCGCGTCCATCACGTCCAACGACGCCTCGCAGCTCGGTCCGCAGATACAGACCATGCGCGAGCAGATCGAACAGCTCCTTATTTAAGAAGCAGTTTTGAAGACGCCCTAACTCGAGCAATAGGAACCCAAACGCATTGCTCGTGCGACTCGAATCCACTTTGTTGTATTCCATTTGCCCCTGGTGTTTACTAATCGGACGCGTCCACCAGCACGTACTCGCGCGTACTTTCGCCAAACTTGAGCACGTCCTTGACCTTGAGCCCGACGTAGCGCGCGCTCTCGATCTTCTCGGCTTTCAGGAACGTTCCGTTCGTGCTGTCCAAGTCCATCACGTACGGACGCACCTCCTGCTCGTACCCCAGGCCGTCTCGCGTGGGCTTTTGGAACAGGCGGGCGATACTGGAGCACGACTCGTGCTCGGTCAGAATGTCGGTGATCGCTTGGAATGGGCGAGAGGTATTTCTTGTGCAGCGCTTAGTACGAGCTTCCACGATGGCCATCCTCCACTAGATAGTACAAGACGTATGCGACGAGGAGTCGCCGGTGGGTATGGACAGCAATGCCATCCGCCCAGGCAAAACGCAGCGTCAGTTGTAGAATGAGTGCACATTCTTCGTGAGGAAATAGCTACACAACCACACAGTACTCAGCCTAGAACACTCTTTATCTCCTCAACATGGCATCGTTGCAAGACCGCAGGGCTCTGATGCCTTCACCAAAGTTCTCGCACACGTCTTGATGGCTGCGCCATTCGCCTCGGTAATTCACGTTTTCATGATACTCAGTTCATCGGCACACGACTTCTGGATTCTGCTGCAAGCAGTTATTTCTTTTCCTTGGCCGGTCAAAGCGCAACAACGTCGTGCAGCTGTCCGCGTCCACTGAAGATTCGCCAACACTGATCGTGAGGTAGCTCGGCACCAGGGCCATGCCGCACTCACCAGTCGCTCGCCCCATTTCGTGTGACAACCGCATGCACCCGACTTCTCCCCTACGTCTTCCCAGCCAAGGGCTGCGACGCTGGAGCGGAAGCGTTCATCATCGAGCCCACGCACTTGCTGTGGGCCATCACACCAAACTAAGAGAACGTGCGGGAAGGTATTCAGACAGATCCTGGCGAGGGTTCATCGGCCGCGTCGATCGCG